>JAQBSW010001806.1:85000-121137 GCA_029291075.1 Eudiplozoon nipponicum
ATAATTTCAAGCAATCGTACGCTTAAATGACTTTGTTTAAACAAAATTTATCACTTGCATTATTACTTGTCTATATTTGTGAGATAAGCAGTTGATTGACAAAAGAACTCGGCAATGTGTGTAGAAATATATAGGGAGTAAACTTGAACACGAATTATGTAGATTTGAATTTGGAGTCATTTCAACTTTAGTGAATTGATATTTGCAACAGAAAGGTTTAATTCAATTAATTTGCTTTTAGCTTTGCTGTACTGGAAGATTTCAGAATTCGCTCTGCGTGTAACACATCGATAGGGATTTTAAACTTGGCTAATTGTAAGTCAACTATTTTGCTATTCTATTTAGTTTTTTGTAAATCCATGCATTGTAAAATCTATTTTATTAAAATTTACCTTTATTGTTGCAACTAATCCAAGGAAGAGGAATTTGCATTAATCAACATAGTTTGTATATTTAGATTTGCAGTGACATTTGGAAACCAGCAGTTGCTATCTTCTTCGAGAGAAGCATGGAGCACTACTATTATAAATGTTACTTTACACTCGCTAAATGTTTCTTTAAATCAAGTTTGCGAGATTGAAGTAAGCACACATCCCGTTGTACTTAACCAGTCGTCGAACGACATAGCTAAACTACCGCCAGTAGTTTATCTATGTTGGTCGACGAGTGGTTAAATACAACGGGATTGGTGCT
Organism: Eudiplozoon nipponicum; assembly: GCA_029291075.1. Taxonomy (NCBI): domain Eukaryota; kingdom Metazoa; phylum Platyhelminthes; class Monogenea; order Mazocraeidea; family Diplozoidae; genus Eudiplozoon; species Eudiplozoon nipponicum. Next base: position 85,694 of record JAQBSW010001806.1, read on the forward strand.
TACTTCAATCTCGCAAACTTTATTTAAAGAATTGTTACCACCACCCGCGCAATCATTGATTGTTTAACGTTAAAAGCTTGTCTACTTTTTGTGAAAACAAGCAATGCCTATGTGCGAGTGCGTATAAATTTTGCAGCCGACATGCAACTAAATTACAAACCACTTGGAAACGGGAGTCGTACCTTGGCTGGTCAAAAAAAAAAATTTATTGTCGTTTGATTACAGTTAATAGATTTTCCGGCGTGCTTTGAGGATGACCAATAAATGAAGAAATGATTCAATATTTGTAACAAGATTTAGTTGTGCACTGTCTTTAGACTGGTTTAGTGACAGGACTTATGTCTATGTTATTTGCCTAAGCTTAATTTCTATAACGTTTCTATGCATAGTTTACGGCAGGATCTTCACTAGTCATTTAAACTTATTGGCATGAATGTTTCATGATTTCAGCCTGAACTGGCTCTGTTTTTCTAAATCATCTTCCTTCGCTCTGATTGGACAGAACTTGAAAAGGCCTGCCTGACTAAAATTAACAGTAAAGCAAATTTAAAGCATAGAACTTTCGATCGGAGGGAGTAAATTCGCTTAGATAAACTGAAAATGCATCGTCGCTAAGACGACTTTTCTCTCTATTTAATTTTATCAGAATCTTAGGACACGATATGAATCTAATTTAATTTCTATAGCTTAAAGGATTAGATTTCGCAAGTATGATCAATAGAGTATGGCGATAAACGGTGTTCCTTGGTAATTATAAACCTGGACGTATAGAAATATCTATTATTCAGCGTTCTCTTGGTCTTATTATTGAAGTCCTTAGCCATTCTGATTTGTTGAAGATTGTCTTTACATTTTTAATGAATTATGGAGACTTCTGTTCCGATGAAGGAATACCTTAACGAACAAAGAATTAGTCTAATTTAAGCTGGCTGTTTCAAATTAGTTTTAGACGAGCTTGGTTTTAAAATGGAAATCTCAACATACTTATCGTTGTGCGAACTAATCGAAACCATTTTTAGTAGGCATATTTTGTTTTCAGAAAACGTTCGGATGAAATCGGTTGAGCTGGTTTATTATTTGTACTAAATCAGCGGGTCTCATAAGTCCATCGAATATATTTACATACAGTACTTTGTTAAAAAAAAATTAATTGTCACAAAGCAGCTTTTTTAATGAAGTAGTATTTTTTTGGTTTAATGGATAATTTTCAAATAAGTAAATCTTTTAGTCCCATGTATGAATAAAATACATAATATGTTCTTCATGTAGCGTTTTCGCTTCAGTTTATCAACCGCTTTACTGTAGAACTAAATCGCAGTGACTAATATTTTGGTTTTTCTTATTTTAAAACTAAATTAAATAGTTAGTTTCCTTTGTCTAGTAAATAAGTTAACAATAAGAAACGAAAACGCTTCTGTACAGTATATTAGGCTTTATTTAAATTGATGCATGGTATGAATGTTTACATATTGGATAACTAAATGTCCCACGAAATATTTCGTTAAATGTCATAATATTTCAGTATAGACCAGGCTGGAATGCTTGTATAAACATCATTCCCATTATCCACATACATTTTTCTGCATTAACTAAGCGTTTTATAATTTAGATAAGGCTATTCAATCAGTGGATGGGTTTCCTCATTAATAGGAACTCTTCACGTACTGTCTAGAATTTACCTGGAACAATACTCGAACCTGGGTTACGTCTGCTTCGAAGTCTGTTGCTCTAACCACTGAGCCACTTTTCCGCATACTGCCGAATACCTTATAACAGTATAAAGAACGAAAGTTCTGATTGATTGATAACGTGATGAAGTGTTTTCTGTACACTGTTACACGTCCGTGTTCACGCTCAAATCGGTTTAACGTTTCCAACGAAAACATTAACAATCGAATAATCATTGAATGTGAGAATGCTGCTAACAATTTTGGAAATGAAGTTTGCGAGCTGCATATATAAATGTAAATCACATTGTTCCTAACCAGTCGCACAACGTAAAAAATTACCGACTGACGGTAGTTCTGCTAGGCTTTGCGAATTGATAGATACAATGGGATTGGTGTTTATGTCAACCTCACAAACTTGACTTAAAGAAATTACCCTCATGCTGGCTCGTCCGACTGGTTAGGTACAATAATATTGGTTTTTACAACAAGCTCAAACACAGGATTTAATGAAGCATTCGCAATAGTTCCCGTGACCTGGCGGTTAATGTGTTTGACGCCTACCCAATGTGCCTCTGGTCTTAGTTTCCTCTAAGACGGCACACGCGCCCCACCTGATGGAAAGACTAACCAGAAGCATGAGTTAGTACATAACTGAAAACTGTGAGTAGTGTGCGACAGGGGGATGCAGTTCATAGAGTGACAGTGCCCGAGGCATGTGTACCCCGATTCGAACCCCGTACGCGCCAAAATTTCCGCAGAAGAACGAAACTGGTCTATTGGATGAATTTAGAGTATCCACGACGTTCTTTCGTGGGTAATAGATTCGCACTTTCAGTTTTGCAAAGGTCCGATTGATCCCCGTTTCAAAGAACGAATGGAGTTCATCTTCGTGGTGGCTGGGTGCTGATTCGTCCCTTCTGTCCGAAGGCTTCAAAATCATTTCCAGTGATTAATGAGAATGACGCTGAAGCCTTCGGTGAGAAGGGACGAATCAGCACCCAGCCACCACGAAGATGAACTCGACGCGTACCTGGAAATGGGGATCTACCGAATCTTTACGAAACTGATAGCGTAAATCTGCAAACCAGAAAAGATAACTGTGGATACTCCAAATGTGATGATCGAACTGCACAAATCCACACAACAACTTTAATGGATGAATTGCCGTTGCTACGTTATACAATGCTTACATTAAACTGAATATGTATATACAATGGGGTTGTTTTTTATATCAAGCTTGACGCTGTGATTTAAATGTATTCTAAAATTGTTGACATCATATTAAACAAAAAACACCTTTTGGCGCTGTGCGACCCTCGCTTACGAAATGGTGCTCTTCATTTTTGGAAAGGGGAAATATGTCAATTGACGCAGAATTTGTATCATTTTTTGTAACCAGCTATTTTATTTATTAATTTAAATGGAGACAGCCACTGGATGTTTCAAATAAAGCTCGTCAACATTAGCAACTGGTATGAAGATTATGAAATTGGGTGAGAACTTCCTTCAGCCTAGCATATTTTGCGGTTCTAAATGAATTGGTTCTGGATGGAGGCCATTGTCCTTTCAGCAGATGAAAGTGCAGGCTTGATCGACATGATCCGTGACGATTATATATCTACATTTTAAACTACGAAATATATTGTGCATTTAAGCATAACTTTAATTTAACGTGGGTTTATATAACACAGTTTAAAAATTTTAAATCAAATTTACGAACTTGAAACAAACACCAATCCCATTGTATTTAACCAGCTGACGAAATGCCAAAACTACCGTCAGTCACGCGTACTGACGCGTTTTGACCTTCCATCATGACCTCGATGGCAAAATGACCAGTGAGGATCAAATCACTATATATATATATATATATATATATATATATATATATATATATATATATATATATATATATATAGAGAGAGAGAGAGAGAGAGAGTAAAATTAGATTAGCGACTTTCATCTATTTTAGTTTGTCATACATTGCATTTGACTGGTAATGTTAACTGCAAAATTTCAATGAAGTCACGAACATTAAATTTCTGCAGCTTCCATCTCATTTATACAAGTTGTACCAATAGATAATTTTTCGTTGCGCATGTGGTAATGAAACAGATACCAATCCTATTGTATTTAAAGAAATTTGATCACTTCTCGCGCAATCAATGACTGTTTAACTGTATAGCCTGAAACACTCCAATTCCATTGTATTTAATCGGTAGAATAACACAGCAAAGCATCATTCGCCTTTCGCCAGAATTAGTGGATTATGCAAATATCCTGATATTATAGTCAAGTTGAGCTCTGGCGAAAATAAAATGGCCATTCTTTAACTGTGTTTTATATACAATGTATGTGCTGAAATTTATACATGATTATTTATCTAATGTAAGTGGTTTAATTTTGAAAATTATACTACAGCGATGGAACAGAAGAAACCGAAAATTTCTTTTTAACGGAGTTGTCCTTCTTGCTAGATCAACGAAAAAGCTCACATGCCCAGCATTAAACGAAAAGGTCTGATCTCTTGCAAAGGTGCACGCGTAACTCCTCACTAAAGACACACAACTCAGGTGTTCCTTTGAGACCTACTGTGACCAAAGATAAAAGCACCGATTCTGGCATTGAAAAAAAGGGTTGCTTTACATATTAAAGCTGGCAAAATTTCACTTATCCGAGTACAATGTGCAATATTTGTTTAAATTTTTTAAATGTAAACTATGCACTTTTGCATGTGCTTGTTTGATGTGGCCACGTTATTAATTAATATTCCTTTGTTTCCAACGATTGAGTTTGCCTTTTGATATGCCCGGAAGAATTTACCGAATATTATGTTGAGTGAATTTGGTTTGGAAGGAGTAATTTACCTACTTTGTTTGAATGTTCAGTTCATTTACAACGCTCAACTATCCACTCCGAAAAGCATAGGAATGGATTCTCCTTTGGCTCCGTTCAGGTGTATGTCTAAGAAAAATTAGTTACTACTGAGTGAAGTTAACTTTTATATCTGTTATGGTGATGACGTATTTCAGTTTTGTAGAAGCCGTGTCCATGCGGAAAGACTTCACCTTTTTTAAAAAAGTGAAAATGTAGGTGACAACAAGATCAGTTTTTGTCTACGGTCTACGTTATTTGGAATGATGTAGCAGCGCATTGAACTCATGATTGTCAGAGCCCATACAAATCAAGTTTGGCAAAACACGTGTGTTGCTATATGTATCGTCTTTACTGGGCATATCCAAGTGTGCGAAAACTGCGAGAGTACGACACAGCGCCTTAGAATTTTAATAATAAAAAATCGTCAAACATGCTTGCTTATTCGGTGGCTATTTCTATAAAAAAAATCGATATTCAGAACTTCTTTGAATCATAGAATTTTTGTGGCGCATTTCTTACAGCATGCCAAACGAGGTTGAATTTTTGCTTCTATTTTAAACCTATGCTCTAATATATTTTGGATTTGTTTCGTTTATAGACCCTTTTTCATAAGTTTGAACTTCAAGTTATTAATTAGTTTAGATGACGCAAAAATGCTTCATTAACCTATATAACTGACATTGAATTTTATCCACGTGCATTAATGTTTAACAATTTAAAAAAATCAGATGTACTACGGATGGTCCCGCTGATGAAACTTTCATGGTCTAGCAGACGGATTATCTTTCAAACTTAATTCTTTGATGCAAGATTCCTATAGCATTCCGCCTCATTCATTCATCTGGCCTGGTCAACCCATGAACACAACCAAAAGCTTTCATTGATTGATGAATGGCTATATTACAATTTAGGAATAGAATATTGTAAAATGTGCTAAACAGGATAATGAGTTTACGTAAGCTATTGGCAGGTATTATTTTCAGATACAAACTAGTATGCTAATTAAAATCACAATATTGTTCCAGTTAAAAAACTTTTAAGATGATTAAGCAATAAGTTCAATTACTGTTTCCAGCATCACTGTCAATTGTGGCTACCGATGACCAGGTTTCACAAGAAGCACTAAAACATTAAATGTGGATGGGTCGTTGTACTAATTCAGGTTCTTTCTTTGTTGCGTCATTTCATTATTGACTGTATCTACTTAAAATCTATATATCTCTAAAGACAGTCAATAGCGTAAAATTTGACTTCGTAATGCGCTTTATTAATGCATAATAATTATATTAGTAATAATCCGACACTTTGATAGGAAGGATATTGAGATTTTATTGTCTCGATGAATTTTTCCGATTCGTATTAGAAAAGTTATACTGAAATCGAGTTTGTTAGCTTGAGTAAACACCAATCCCACTTTACATAAGCATTCGCACAACATATGACTACTACACTCAGCCACGCGCAATTACACGTTTCGTTCTTCTATGATTATTATCAGAGCACAGCAGCAAACTGACTAAATCAGATCAATTCTTTAATCAAGTTTGCGAGCTTTAAGTAAACACCAATTCCATTGTATTTAACAATTCGTCCATCAACATAACAAAACTAACGCGAGTCGCAACGCAATGACGCGTTTCGACCTTCCATGATCCTCATCAGAGTACGACGGCAAACTGACTAGCGGGGATCAAACCGCATTGCATATATATGGAAAACAAAATTAGACATGCGGCTCTCACCTGTAGTAGTCTTTCATACATCGTACGTGTAAATCAGATCAAACCGAAATGTATTTTTAATGGATTGAAGATTGAAAACTCGTCTCTTATGAGTAGTTGTGTTACCTGCCTTATATTTGTCTGAAATGTCGTCTCGACTATTTCTTTGCAGTCACGAATAGAAGCGTTAATTTCCACAATTGATCAATCATTGTTTGTACGAGTGTTTGTGAAGCTGACTTAGAAATATATCAGCTTAAATTTTCGTCCACATTCCTTAGACATTGAACACTCAGTAACAACAATGAATAGAATTAATACATCGATGTACATCCCATTTAATATTTTGCCCTGCTCCCTGGCTAATTTTTCGATCAGCCCTGTCGTCTTTCTTCGTCACGATTCGCACTCCTAATAGTGGTAAATGATAATAGGGAGCACGGTTTGTGAGAAAGAGACTCTGCAATACTAATTGAACTATCACCAAACGAATAAGAAAACTATTTCGTTGAATTGTTCATTGAGTGTTGCGCACGTAGTAACAAATTAATTCAAATTTGATCAAAAGGATAAACCAAAGACAGCATGAACGGAACGTTTTATCTCGATCATGGTGTTTTTGGTTCATCCTTATGTTTATATATTAACTAATTTGTTACTAGGTGCGCAACATCTAATACACAATTGCATATATATTAGTTCACCGCCACAAACAATATCTGACTGTTAAATATTTTGTTGAATGTCTGAAAACTATTTATATACTATAGTTTATGTTGCCCAATGGTTCGAGCTTTTGACTAGTTATCCATTTATAATTTGTTCCACTATCGCTGGTGTTCGTGAATCTTTCCGTCAAGTTGTTTAATAAAGAAAATATCCTGATCCAAATGATCACTTTTTATATTGAGTTTGCTTCATATTTCGCTACACAATTTATCTGCAAAAAATTTAAGTGTCTACTTATACAGTATAAGTAGCATGCAGGAATTGTAAGTAATTTTTTATGTTGGTGCGCTTGACACAGTTCGCGGACAAAAGTATGCTAGTTCTTCGTAATTTAGAATGTATAAATAAAGATTATGTTGCCGTTGGCCATAATTAAATTTAAGCCATACAGGTTAAACTAAGAGGTACGCGGTTGTTGACTCAGTCTTCTTGCTACCACGTGCATAATGGCCTTCCATCTGGTTTTCCTCGTCATTGAGGAGTTTAGTGGATCTGCGTCGTTTACTCACCTTTGTAGCTCTCAGCTTATTTTCATATATCCGAAATATGGTTTATTGTCTGATGTGAAGTTGAGAATGTGTTAATTAAATAGAATATATTTCTCATGTGGTGTTTTGTAAAAAAAAGCATCTTTTTTTGCTTGTGTGCTTTTTAAATCAACATAGGTGCGGAATTGTCAAATTTGGAGAGAGAAAAACTAGCAAATTGTCTGGACCTGATCAATACAGAGTTTCGTAAATTTCAACAGAAGAACGAGGTTAGTCACTTCTCACCAAATATGTGCATGTTTAGTTTTGCTTTATGCATTCTCTGCTTATTTGGGTATAGGAACACAATTGAAATTGTGCTGAAAAATATATTTTCTTCTCGTCTTAACAAGCAATGATTTATTGTCTTGGTGGCAATAAACATTATGTAAATTAAGTTTGTGTGTACGTGAAGTAAACACCAGTACTATTGTTGTCAGTCTTGGTACATGTATTTATGCGTTTTGGTCTTCCGTTTTCATCAGAACGCCATGAAATTCGGAAACGAATCTCAACTGCTCACGGCACTACGAGATTTGCTGAATCCATTTTCACATGTATTGCAGTATTAGGGCGGACATACCGAAGTCATTCAAAGCCATTGGAGAGAATTTTTTTAAAAATTGAATCACAACATAGCTTTGACAAGTATTTATCATCATTCTATCTAAACAATTTAAGCATGGTTATGAATTGCTAATTTCAGTTGCAAAATTGTTTTTACCTTTTTATTCGTTTCAGTCGATTAATGAAGAAGACATATGCCCGATATGCTGGCTTCATCCAAAGTCTGTACAGTTTAAACCATGTGGACATCAATCATGCCGGTTAGATTTTATTTTTTCAATTTACTTTTTAGCTCTTTATGCTTGTTTCTGAGCAAAGTAGTAGCATGTTGAAAAAAATAATCCAAGTAGTTTTTGTAACTGCGCATGCTATATGGAAATATACAAAAAGGTGCAAAACTAACATTTATTCCAAAAAATTAAGTATCGTTGGCGTATTTAATGAAGGCGATATGCATATGCGCCTTTTAGCAAAAAATCGAATAAACTATTGCCATTTGCTTCTTTGTATTTGATTTGAGTAGACTTACCGTCCATGTTATCACATTTGGCTTACATATTTGGCAAATTTGACCATCGTAAAGATCATTTTTCATGTTTATGTTTCTTGTTGAGACTTACTTTTAATGTGTACTATACTGAGTGGATAAAGTATTCGAATAACGCGTAATGGTTGTTTTCTCGTACCAGCCATGTTGTGTACTGAAATTCTTTGAGTTGTGTCTCGCAGAATACGCAATAAAACACGCAGATATTTTTCGAGCTATGTCGCTCAAGGCTTGGAGCATGAAAATGTATATACCGTCATCCAAGCTGAATTTACCATTCTCACAATATTGCGGAATTGTTCCGTAACCTCGTTAATAATCTTGTAAGAATCTATGTATTGTAATTTAATTTATGACTTCTGGTAAGAGATGTAAGAATTTTAATAAAACTATTATTATTCTCGTCATAATAATAATAATGATAAATTATGAATCTTATTTTTAAAATTCCATTTAAGCATTGAGGCTAATATTAAAAACAATAACTGTAAACAAAAACATTATTATTATTAATAATATCTCTTGAAAGTTGATGCTCTGAAATACTGTTTGTTGCGGAGAGCTAATATATATATGCCAGTATGTATTAGGTGTTGCGAACCTAGTAACAAATCAGTTCAGTTGTGACCAGAAGGATAAACCAAAGGCAACATGAACGGAAAGTATAAACTCATGCACATTCGTTTCGTGCTTACTGGCGACTCATCAGTAGGAGCCGGTATTACGTCCTTTAACCACTATATATTTGGTAGAAGAATATGGAATAATAGGACGGTACAATCTCCTAGACGAATGTGTAAACCTGTAATAGTGAAGCTAGCATAATCCAAAGTCAACGACAATGCGACTTCAATGCTAACTCACACTATATAATATATATACCGAGTCTGTAAAGGATACTAACACTATGGATATTGTGTTAGTAACTGATACCTTTTTTGAAATCGATGAGTACCGGATACTAACACTATGGTTTCCGAGTCAGTACATGATACCAACCTAAGGGATATAAATTTATGCTAAAGATCAGCCAAATTGAGAATTACAACAATTTCCGAACACCTGTTACTCCAGTTAAACCATACACTCTGGCCTTCATCGATATCAGTTATCACATTTCGCGGTAAGTATGACATCATTCAATTCAATATATTACAGTTATATACTGTTTGTTGCAAAGAACTAATATATATGCAAGTACGTATTAGGTTTTGCGAACCTAGTAACAAATTAGTTCAGTTGTGACCAGAAGGATAAACCAAAACCAGCATGAACGGAATGTATAATCTCATGCACATTCGTTTCGTGCTTACTGGCGACTCATCAGTAGGAGCCGGTATTACGTCCTTTAACCACTATATATTTGGATAAGGAATGTGGGATAATAGGACGGTACAATCTCCTAGACGAATGTGTAAACCTATAGTAGTGAAGCTAACATCATATAAAGTCTCGAAAATGCGACTTCCACGCTAACTCATTCCATATAATATATGAACCGAGTCTGTAAAGGATACTAGCACTATGGCTATTGTGTGAGTAACCGATACCAACATTATAGTACCGAAAAGGTACATGGTACTAACATGATGGATATCATTTTATGCTAAAGTTCACCGAAATTGAGAATTACAACAATTTCTGAACACCTGTTACTCCAGTAAATCCTCACACTCTGGCCTTGATCGATATCAGTTATCACAATTCGCGGTAAGCATGACATCATTCAATTCAATATATTACAGTTAAATACTGTTTGTTGCGAAGAACTAATATATATGCAAGTATGTATTAGGTTTTGCGACCCTAGTAACAAATTAGTTCAGTTGTGACCAGAAGGATAAACCAAAGGCAGCATGAACGGAAAGTATAATCTCATGCACATTCGTTACGTGCTTACTGGCGACTCATCAGTAGGAGCCGGTATTACGCCCTTTAACCACTATATATTTGGTAGAAGAATGTGGAATAATAGGACAGTACAATCTCATAGACGAATGTGTAAACCTGTAATAGTGAAGCTAACATAATCTAAAGTCAACGACAATACGACTTCAATGCTAACTCACACTATATAATATATATACCGAGTCTGTAAGGATACTAACACTATGGCCATTGTGTTAGTAACTGATACCTTTTTTGAAATCGATGAGTACCGGATACTAACACTATGGTTTCCGAGTCGGTACATGATACCAACCTGATGGATATAAATTTATGCTAAAGTTCACCCAAATTGAGAATTACAACAATTTCCGAACACCTGTTACTCCAGTTAAACCATACACTCTGGCCTTCATCGATATCAGTTATCACATTTCGCAGTAAGTATGACATCATTCAATTCAATATATTACAGTTAAAAACTGTTTGTTGCGAAGAATTAATATATATGCAAATATGTATTGCGCGTTGCGAACCTAGTAACAAATTAGTTCAGTTGTGACCAGAAGGATAAACCAAAGGCAGCATGAACGGAAAGTATAATCTCATGCACATTCGTTTCGTGCTTACTGGCGGCTCATCAGTAGGAGCCGGTATTACGCCCTTTAACCACTATATATTTGGTAGAAGAATGTGGAATAATAGGACAGTACAATCTCCTAGACGAATGTGTAAACCTGTAATAGTGAAGCTAACATAATCTAAAGTCAACGAAAATACGACTTCAATGCTAACTCACACTATATAATATATATACCGAGTCTGTAAAGGATACTAACACTTTGGCTATTGTGTTAGTAACTGATACCTTTTTTAAATCGATGAGTACCGGATACTAACACTATGGTTTCCGAGTCGGTACATGATACCAACCCGATGAATATCAATTTATGCTAAATTCACCGAAATTGAGAATTACACCAATTTCTGAAGAACTATTTCTCCAGTAAATCCATACACTCTGCCATTGATCGATATCAATTATCAGATTTCGCGGTGAGCATAACATCATTGAATTCAATATATTACAGTTAAATACTGTTTTTTGCGAAGAACTAATATATATGCAAGTATGTATTAGGTGTTGGAACCTAGTAACAAATTAGTTCAGTTGTGACCAGAAGGATAAACCAAAGGCAGCATGAACGGAAAGTATAATCTCATGCACATTCGTTTCGTGCTTACTGGCCACTCATCAGTAAGAGCCGGTATTACGCCTTTTAACCACTATATATTTGGTCGAAGAATGTGGAATAATAGAACGGTACAATCTCCTGGACGAATGTGTAAACCTGCAATAGTGAAGTTAACATCATATAAAGTCTACGACAATGCGACTTCACACAATATAATATATATACCAAGTCTGTAAAGGATACTAACACTATGGGTATTGTGTTAGTAACCGGTACCACGAAACGAATATGCATGAGATTATACTTTCCGTTCATGCTGCCTTTGGTTTATCCTTCTGGTCACAACTGAACTAATTTGTTACAAGGTTCGCAAAACCTAATACATACTTGCATATATATTAGTTCTTCGCAACAAACAGTATTTAACTGTAATATATTGAATTGAATGATGTCATGCTTACCGCGAAATGTGATAACTGATATCGATCAAGGCCAGAGTGTATGGATTTACTGGAGTAACAGGTGTTCAGAAATTGTTGTATTTCTCAATTTGTGTGAACTTTAGCATAAATTGATATCCATCAGGTTGGTATCATGTACCGACTCGGAAACCATAGTGTTAGTAGCATGTACTTTTTCGGTAAAATAATGTTGGTATCAGTTAAAACACAATAGCCATAGTGTTAGTATCCTTTACAGACTCGGTATATATTGTATAGTGTGAGTTAGCGTTCAAGTCGCATTGTCGTTAACTTTATATGATGTTAACTTCACTATTGCAAGTATACACATTCGTCTACTTTCCGTTCAATCTGCCTTTGGTTTATCCTTCTGGTCACAATTGAACTAATTTGTTACTAGGTTCGAAACACCTAATACATACTGACACATACAGTGGTTTGGCTTTGAATTCGCTTTGCTAAAGACTTTGACTGAATTTGTCGATATTTCTACTTTAATACGTAATCAATTAGGAGGTTTCACCATCCACGTGTCCGAAATTTCTGAACCATGTAACACGGTGCTCATTTCTACAAGAGATTGAAGCTTATAATAATGCTTACTTTGGGATATTATTGTGGCTTTATTTGAACTTTTTTGTTACTCGATACACAGTATCTAATTCATAAATTTTTGTCGTTTTTTCAATCAAAATAGAAAACACGCGCTATTTATTTTAGGGATTTTTTGTTAGACGTCCAAGTGTACATAGATGGATTATGTTTTTTGTGTTTCGAAATGGAGCATAAATTCCTATAAAATTTTCGTATATCTGCTAAACGCGTGAAAAATAACTTTATTCTGACCACAAACCGTTCCTTTCGACACGCAAAACTATGCGAATTAAAAACTTTATTTCGTGTTGCATTAATTTTACTCTGCAAATAAATAAACTGCATAAATAACAGTGCCAAATTAAAATGAAGCTGTTATAAATAGCATCTAAGAAATTCGGGTGGCCTAATTTATTTTTTTATCCCAACCGAAAAGCAAACATTTCATCAAAATTTTATTTTTAGGCAACATTTGACACATAAAGAGGAGATAATATTTAAGCAGTATACTTTTCTCACCTGTTATAATAAATTTAGGGAAAATGTGCTATAAAATCAAGTACTAAATGGTTTCAAGATTAATATGAAAATTATGAAACAGTGATGGGAATAGCAATATAGATTTTAAATTGGTGGAGTAATTTTAAGCTACCCGCTTCAAAACTAGTTGATGATTGAGTTCACAGGAACAATGGTAGGTCTGAAGCATAACGCAAATTACTCTTCCTACTAATCGGGAAAATATCAGTGCGTAGCTTCAGTAGGGAAATAAGGATAAAATCAAACTGATAAAAATCATTTAGCACAGTGATGCGTGTGTGTTGATAACAGTTTTTAAAATCAAATACCAAGCATAACGGTCTACCATTAGTGAAATTGTTATGTGATTTTCCCAACCTAAAAAAAGATAAAATTTTGCTCCTCGTCAGTCAGTTTACCGTCATATCCTGACGATGGTCATAGAAATTCAGTAGGTTGTGCTTGACGGGAATGACGGACAATGTGCTGTTTTAACAATAATTGTTTTTCGCATGTGGTGGTAACAATTTTTTAAATCAAGTTTGCTAGCTTGAAGTAAACACCAATCGCATTGAATTTAACCATTCGTCGGACGACTAGTTAAATTTTCCTAAATAGATTCCATTGTGCTTTTGAGAATTTTTCGATCGGCCTTGTTGACATTCCTTATCAATCTGGCAGTTTCGGTTGGGATTTTGCTTTTTAGCAACTAATAATTGCGAATCTTGACAAAGATAGAATGCGGAAATGACCGTAAAAACGGATTTAGGCTTGTTTGCGAAAATTATTTAAAGTGAAAATGAATACCGCGTTAAGACCCAATGGTTTTGGTATAAAGACGCTCTCTAAACAGTTATTAAAAACATTTTTAATTTTAAGTGTTAATTGCGAATGGATTTCCGATATAGAATTTTGTATTATCGTAAAATGAATTTGGCACAGGATGTGCGATAATAAACAGTCCATTTAATTACCTGATCTTTAAATCAAATTTGCGAACTTGACGTAAACACCAATCCCATGGTATTTAACCAGTCGTCGAACAACATAGCAAAACTATCGACAGTCGCACGCACTAAATCGATTAGACCTTCCATGATAATCAACAGAGTACTACGGCAAACTGACTAGCGATAATTGAACTGCATTGCATATATATGGAAAGCAAAATGAGATATGTGGCTCACACCTCTAATAGTCTCGCATACATTGTACTTGACTGGAAATGTCGGCTGCACAATTTCTATGCAGTCACGAATATTAACTGATTGCAGCTTTCGCCAAAAATAAATATATAGGAAATACAATTAAACAATAATTGATTGCGAGGGTTGTGGTAATTATGCTTTCCATATATATGCAATACGGTTCGATCCTCGCTGGTCAGTTTGTCGTCGTACTCATATGATGATCATGGAAGGTCGAAACGAATCGGTGCGTGCGAATGTCGGTAGTTTTGCTATGTTGTTCGACGACTGGTTAAATAAAATGGGATTAATGCTTACTTCAATCTCGCAAACTTGGTTTATATAATTGTTACCACCACCCGCGCAATAAATTACTGTACAATTGTATTTCCTATAATTACCTGATCTTCATTTTTACTAACCCTGGCTCAATTCCAGATATTTCGATGGCCTTTGGCAACCAACTCCTTTAACTCACGTATCATCGCAAGTTTTAATTAACAAAATAATGAATCAACCACGATATTTCTATATCCATATCATTTTTCTTTAGACTGACGAGTAATAGAAAGTAGCATCTCACGTGAGTGTGCATACCCATAACGGTTATGTTCTTTTAACTAAGCAAATCTGTATTGGCTAAATATGAATTTACCATTTATATGCGTTAGACTATTTATTTTATACTCAACACGTGAAATACGAATCTGAGTTCGCGCTCATATTTTAGGGTGAGGAGAACCCAATAATTCAAATACACTCAACATAAGGTCATACTATTTTATGTGATAAAGTTAGAAATCATAACGAGACACGCACAAGTAAAATTTCACTCAAACCACTCAGGATTGCATATTTATTGATAATTGTTGTCATATCATTAAATAGGCGCACGTCACGAATGGCATGTGTACGTGTATACATAACTAAGAAAGATTAGGTCAAATAAAATTATTGCACAAATACCTCCATATAAATGAAACCTTAATCAATAGAAATCAATTTACACTTAACACGGGCCAGACAAATTTTTATTCTTAACGTTTGAATTGTTGTATTACAAGAATGATATCAATAATTGGGATGAGGCCAAAACACAGAAAAGTCATATTCAATAAAATAAGAAGCTTGCTTATGATTTTATGTAAAATAAGTGATAGCTAAACAATAAAATTTTCAAAATTATTTAACGAAAGTATAAGTAAATCAACTGGAGTTCAGCCTGTGGTATCAAAATGCAGATCAAGTAAATCAAGTTTTGCTTATATTTCATTCTTCTTAGTCGGTTTAATTGACACAAATTACCTTATGGAGTACGTTTGCGCACATACCGAATAAGTATTTATTTCTCGCTCACGAACATGACTTTCCACAATGAGATGTAAGAATAAATAGGCATTTATCTTAACTTTTTACGCTATCTCAACTTCATAATTAAATTTTGGTCTATAAATGCAAAAGCCACTTATTGTCAATTGTAGGCATAAATTTCTAATGTATTTTTCCGATGTGTATTATTTTATTTTAGTTTACCGAAATTATATTCACTTTCTTTTATTTCTATATATGAATAATAATCTTAATAATATTGATTCTTTGTTACAGTCTTAGATTTCAGAGAAATGGCATTAATCACTAGGTCGTTTAGACTTGACAGCACATCTCCTTATTCATGAAGTTAAAACAGGCTGTCGAAAACATTGTTAAAAATTTATCAAATCATACCTTTATTGCCATATGTGTCTTAAGTTTGGGATTACTTAGTTTGGTTTATGAGATTCATCAGAATCCCCGCGTAAGTTTTTCTATGTATATGAGTAAATTTGATGCCAGTAATTAACCCTGATTTAAATATATATTGGTTTATTAGATGAATGAAACTTGTAAAAACAGTGCATGTGTCGTGCTCCTTTTTTAGATTCCCTTCATGGTGATATAAGCCTCGTACATTGCAATTGGGTCTTTATTAGTGCACATTTATGTGGATTGAATTTAAGTTAAATTATTAACATTTAAAAACGCTGTAGAATCGTCATGGAATGCGTATTGCTTAACTGATTTATTATAAAATGAACGCTAAGTTTAATTTTTAGATAAAATCTAACAAAATAACTTATTTTCTCTAACTGTTGTTACTAATGTGAGATTCACGCATATGATCAACCATTAAAAAATTTTGATACGATGTCTTTTACCAAAGGATGGCTATATTATTCGTCGATTATAACAGGTATTTAAAATTTATTTTTGTTTCTTTAATCTAAATGTATGTTGGCCTTTGTATTAGCGAAAATTATTTTTCCTAATAATACAGTGAAATTATATACGTTTTAAAATGTGCGAGCATGACTTATACAAATATTATATTTTGCCGTTTAATAATAAACTCTGAACAATTAATAGAGCATTAATCAGAGGGAGTTGTCGTATATTAGCAACTTGCGAGGGGTGAAACTACAGTTTCGCCCTCAAAATTGTAATACAGACTCACGTAAAATTCAGCACTTTATGTTTGCTTGAGAAACTGTGAAAACGAAGATAAGCTCATTTAACGGCTTCTGCAATTTGTGAAAATTTACTTTTCTATGCTTTCAAAATCTCAAAGAAATCAATCAAGTTTGCACTATTGTTTAACTTAAACACCATTTTCAGCTGCCCAACAACCATAAAATTTTTAGTTTAGACTAACAAATTTATGCACGTAATGTGTCAAGTGTTTATATCAATATCGAAAACATGATTAAATGTAATTTTTATCACCTCTCGTGCAACTAATGTTCGTTTAATTGTAGATCAGTCTAAGTTTTAATTCGTATACTTATCCGAGTGCTATATGAGTCACCATATCATGGAAAGGCTAATTTGAAAACTGAAAATATTTATCCCTGTTGATAAATCTTGCTTTGTGAAATATTTTAATGATATTTATTAAATAGAAAATGAAACCCGCATATATGAAAGTATGCCAAACCAATCATTTTAAAATTCAAATAGGATGCGCTATGCTTCATCGAAACGTGAAAATGCATGCCGATCATCTATCATCCATCAAGACCACAAATACAGCACACATTATTGCGTTACCATGTTTCCAATTGGCCGACACGCTTCCATGCTTTATTAATGTGAGACAGCAGGCTTATATTTGTACATTAATTTGTGCCATTGGATTTGATTTCATGCAAAGACAATTCGGCAAAGCAACGTAACTATTCGTTGGTTGTCACTCAACTTCATGCAGAATACATTCTTCGTTGACTGGTCTATTAACTTTATAAGCAACAGTCAGCTAAGGCTTAAAATCTGATTTTACAGATTACAAAGTTTTCAAATATTTTTTTCTAACACAGTCCTGAAGGGAAAAATTAAATGGTGTTTTAAACTGGCCCTTAAATAGGCGTTTAAGTCAATTTTACTCTAGATATTTTATGCCACGAAAGTTAATCAAATGCAACGCTAAAAAATTTGCGTACCCATTGAAATAACCTTATATTTACAGGCTGTGGATACAATTTACTATTTATTCAAAGTAAATTAAAATATTCGCATTTTCAATGAATTAATGTTTCTTTCAAGCCAAATGCGAATAGTGCATTAAAATGGGAAAAGTAAAAAAATACTTCGCGACTATATGTCAATCATTTTATCAATTTTAAATTAAAATATTGGAACAATTCAACAATGTTTAAATAGATGTCCATATGAATATTTTAATTTTTAAAGGCTGCATTTATTATGCACCAATAATTTGTGAAAAAATTAATTTCAACGTCAGATTTGCGTTTTTAAAAATATATTCAAAATTTTCTAAGTAGTTCAGAAATATGTAGTCTTGCAAGCTTAAAGAGTGAAAAAGTGTAACAAAAATGCTAACTAAAGTGAAATATTTGGATAAAATGGAAATATTATAGTTAAAATATGAAAGCGCAGTTTTTGTGGTTTAAATATCAAAGATAAATTGTAAGAAAAATATAGGGCTATCTATTAGTTGTGATATATTGACGACTAGAAACATGAGTCGCGTCTCTAATTTAATCAAGATGCGATTTTTTTATTTATCTCCCCTATCCTATGCAAATTTAGCATGTACATTCCAATTCGAGCTTAAAACCACATTGAATTAAAAGGATGATTTTAAATAATACTCAATAAATTCTGATTTGTATAGTGGTCCTTTAAAAACTCTTTTTCACATTACGCATTTAATTTAGGCAAACGATTCATGTGGAAGATAAAAATAAACCTGTAAACTACTGAAATATATAGACGAAATCGAAACTACTGAAATAAATATTGATGGAAAATGCAGTATAGGAAGGAACCATAGCAAACAACCCTATATTTTTATTACCTGTCTACTTGATGAATTTCCTTTTCTACACTATAGAATTCTTAGTTTATACTGACAAAATGTAAGTTATTAATGCGTCTGGAGTTTATATCCAGATCGTAACACTGATTACAGTAAATTTTATCACCGCCCTTGCAACCAATGTTCGTTTAATTATATTATTGTTCATTTCAATATCACTTCCCCATGTAGTGTGGTGTCTGTGCAGTAATGACAGGTTTGGGATGGTTAGTTGGATTCTCGTGTTTAATGGATGCCATACTAGCTCCACCTAAAGAAAACAAATAGATTAACCAAAGTACATTAGATAGTATATGATTGAAAATTTTGTGTCGTGTGCTGCAGGGTAGCTCAGTGTTAAGAGGACCAGATTCCGAAGCAAACGTACCTAGATTTGAGCCCGGTCCGCGGTAAGCTTTGGCCAGTACGTGATGAGTTCCTAATAAAGACAAAACCGGTCTGCTGGATGAATATTGCTTTCTAGACTAAGCAATTCTTAGTTTATACTGACAAATGTATGTGCTTAATTGGTCAGATTTTTATATCAAGTTCGCAACAGTTATTATAATAAATTGAATATCACTTTTGAATGCCAAAATGTTTTACCAGCACAATTTAGCGATTGACTGGCCACGAATTAAGGAAGCAGAATATATAATCAACACACGAAAAAACAATTGCTGCAAAGGTCACCGAATGTAACATTAGCAACACGAGAGGCAGGTGAACATGAGGGTAGACATGAAACATGTGTGCAGCGAAGCAAGAAAATACTACAGGCTTGTCAATAAACAGAAGCCGGACATTTCACGCAAAAAACGTACAACTTGACAATTAGTAAAGGAAATGGACAAAGAAGGAGAAATTAATGCACGATAAATAAATTTGTACATTTTTCTCAAACAGATGGCACCTATATCTCACATAGGAGACTAGCTGACACTGAACGAACGACCAGATATCATGCAATTATGAATCAATTAATCTAAACAAAAGACATTTAGCTGCTCCATAAAAGTACCGATGCACATGATGTATATAACACAATATCAAAAAACTTTCATTTTCTTGGTAAATAATGCATACTCAACCCGTAATTTGATCGATATATAGCCCTTGTATACTGATAAATAATATTTTAAGTCAACGAAAACGGATGCTTTCTTTAATTGATTGTTAATTGATGTGTGTTATCCAGAATAGCACTCATAGTTAAGCTACATTATATATGCGTGATATTGCTGCTTCAACCTTCTTGTGTGTTGTAAAGGAAACGGATTCCTTGTTAATTTTGGTGGTCGGGTAAATTGCTTTATTACTGATCCCAATTACTTATGTTTCTTTTTATCTTTCTTGTAATAATTTCCTGAATGAGTTGTATGATACATCCCCTAGAAATTAGACATGTTGATTTTCGGTGGCGTATGAAACTGGACTGATATATCTGTCAATTCTTCAAAACAGTCGTGAATTGTTGATAATTATCACTGAAAAGGCAAAAATTAGCTATAATTCAAATACCGTGCCGACCAAGTTCGTTTGTGCTAAATTGTTCTATTTAATTTATATTTAGCATCTTCAATTACTACTAAATCTACGAAAGGCTGTTAATCATGTTCCTCATATTCCAACATAAAACTGATATTTTATGCGCTTAATTAAGAATTTGGTAACAGTTTCCAGGAATACGATCAATTTGAAAAACTAAGTAATGTATCATCGACATACCGTATGTATTGTGCACTTGCACATTTGCCACTCTTAAATGATGTTCTATCAGAATGGCCGAGAAAGATTTCAGCAAATACTGGAGATAGGAGGTTCCGCATTAACACACAATAAATCTGCCCATGGCTGATTCAATTATAGCAAATCTGTACATAATTCGTGCATAGAAAAACAAGCTTGCGTAGAGTTTGAACTGAAAACGTAGATAATACTAAGATTGGTCTACTGTTTGAACAATATTGATATTAGTTTTTCAATTGTACTATTTATTTCTTGAATTCTATTTACAAACTCAAAAAATCGGAAACTGAATAGTTACCGCGTAATTTTCGCAGTGACAGTTAAAAGGCAAGAAAATGTTATATCTAGCCGACGTTTGTGGATTGCATGTCGCCTGTTTGTTCAAATAGAACTTCAAATGCTGCATCTAAATCATTATCGCATTTAACAGGAGGATGAATTGCATAATTTCAGCCGTCGATATTATATATATATATATATATATATATATAACTGAAAAGCAAAATATTGTAAACGACTTTCATTGCAATTAATCTTTACGGCCAATTTATTTCTAATTCTGCATTGACCATTAAGAGCCGAAATGAACTCAGTCGCGATTTGAACTCGGGAAAATTTAGTTCAAAACTGTGTAACACATCTTCTTCACTAAGAATGCCACACACTGCTTAAAATTTTTAACCATAATCTTACTTTGTTAGTCAGTTGTTCTAAGACAGAAAATGCATAAATTTAACAAATAAAGTGGTGCAGGAGACGAGATACACCACTCTGAAACAAATTATATCCGATTCTATATTCGGCCGCAGCAATTTTGTGTACAATTGGTAATTGGCAATGAGGTTAAAATCTTACTTGATCATGTAAGTTTAAAATCTATCTTGCTTTGTTTATATTATATACACAAAATATATAAAATGTCCTTTCATATTAAATTTACTTAACGTAGATATGGGTGTTTTTCTGTAATATACTAAATATGCAGTTGATGCTTGTAAAGAAAAACGAATATATTGTGTATTTGATGCCGAAACCACGCAATATTTGATTGTATGTCGTAAAACATCTATGCGGTAGGCATTGGCACGAAGCTATTCTTACGCCATTAAATCTGTTATCAACTATATCTTTTTTTAGTAATACTTAATTTCTAACATGCTGTAGATGATAAATTAATTGTTTTTTACGTTTTACAGTATAAAAACCTATTCTAAGCAGATTACTATTTATGCAAAATTTCCTCATCTATATTTCGTTCATGGACAAAATTGATTTTTTTATAGCTCTGTATGGAGCTTCTCAATTAGTACCTTTGGAAACGCACAACTCTATCGCTTTTTTCACTAAAATACCTTGTAATGCAATTTTTTTCAAGTGCGTATTTTGAACAACATATTTGTTGCTGCCATCGTTGTGATGTTTATTATAAAAAGTTTCGTTATATCGAAAATGATTTTTCTATTAAATTATAGAGAAGTTAGTTTTATATCCACCCTGGATAAAGTTATGAGCCGTTATTGCGCACATATAAGTAGGTAATATTGGATTTTTTAAATTTAATTTTTTTTATTCGCTGCGTTTACTTACATCAACTAACGACATCATTGGATTTTTGGTATATGCGCGCATATGTATACACACATTCAAATTTTGAATCGCCTTATATAAACGCATACGATACCTGTTCAAAAGAACTTTTTCCAGTGTAAAATTGAAGCCAAAAAAGTAAAAAGCGTGTCTGCAAGATTATGTAGATAAAGGTTAACAAATTTTGATGCTCATGAGTACGTGGGGAACAATACTAAAAGTTTAAGACTTTTGACATACAAATGAGTACTGAATAACAGAAATTGATTTAAACACAAAGGATAATTGAAAATTTTGTTTCCATTTGTCACGTTATCGGCCCTGTACATAATATAAAACAAAGCACATATAAATAAGGGGATAATTAAGTCGTAACTAATCATACTAACTCTTTAATCTTGAGCCTGCATCTCAATTGAAATATTGCAATCGCCATTATTGCAGAAAATGGGCTGTCGAAAAAAAATTTATTTCAGGGTTGTGAGCTTGATATAAACAAAAATCCCATTTGTCAGAAAAACAAAACATTTCATAGTGCAAAGCGGACAATTCATTCATAAAATTAAATGAACATCGGTCGCACGGGCGGTGATAACAATTAATGTAATTAAGGTTGCGATCTTAATATAAGCATTTGACCCATGAATTACTTACATATGTCAGTATAAACTAAAAAGTATGATGTGTAGAAAAGGCAATTCATCCTGTAGACCGGTTTCGTCCTTATTGGAAACTCATCACGTACTGGCCAGAATTTGCCGCGGACAGGGCTCGAATTTGGGCACATCTGCTACGGAATCTGGTGCTCTAACTACTGAGCCACACTGCCGCACTTAACACTACACCCATTTTTCAGTTATACACTAACAAATGTAACTTGGTTTGTCTTTTTTTCCATTAGTCGAAGCTCATATGACATTCATTTAAACCCAAAGTTCCAACTAACCATTCCCAATCTGTCATTACTGAACAGACACCACACTACATGTGGAAGTTGTATTGAAATGAACATTTATATAATTAGACGAATATAGTAATTGTTATCACCGCTCGTGTAATCAATGTTCGTTTAATTGCAGAGATGTTCATTTCAATACAACTTCCCCACGTAGTGTGGTGTCTGTTCAGTAATGACAGATTTGAGATGGTTAGTTGGAACTTTGGGTTTAAACGGATGCCATATGTGCTCCACCTTAAATAAAAAGGGACTAAACAAGTTACTTTAGTTAGTATATAACTGAAAATTGTGTGTAGTGTGTGGCAATGTGGCTCAGTGTTTAGTGCACCAGATTACGAATCAGACGTGTCCAGGTTCGAGTCGCCAATAAGGATGAAACCGGTCTACTGGATGAATTGCATATTCTACACTATACATTTTTATTTTACACTGACATGTGTAAGTAATTAATGTGTCAGGTGTTTATATCAAAATCACAACCTTGATTATAATGATTCACCCAGTAGACTGGTTTCGTCATTATTGGGAAATTTTCAGGATTTATATGGACTATGCGACAGAAAGGGCACGAATCTATACATGTCTTATTATATGAATGTGTTTCTAACCGATGAGACAGACCGCCGCATGCTAGAAACAATTTTCAAACAAAAACTTGTTAATTTTTTGAACAGCTTTTCTGTCAGTGGGAGGCTATAAAACAATTATTTATTCGAAAAGTTACAAATAGACGCTCAAATCCGTCATCTTAGAACAGGCGAAGCACTACATATGGAGGTGATGTGTAATTGAACATTGATATAATTAATCAATCATTGATTGCGAGGGCAGTGTTATCAATTATTTAACCGGATGTTGCGACATAGATGTAAACACTAATCAGATTTTATAGATATTTATCATCATAAACTGATAGCAATTCATCTGGTAGAACGATTTCGTATTTGGAATCTCCTTATGTACTGGCCAGAATTGTAAAATAATAAAGCTAGAACACGGGCACGTCTGCCTCTAGTTTCACATCTTTAACCGTTAAACGGAAGTCTATCAAATTATATAATTAGTATATTACAGAAATTTGTGTCCACAGGTTCAAGCCCTGTCCATGGAAAATTATGTACAGAACTTGAATTATTTTCAATGATATCAAAATCGAACTTATGGATGAAATGTCGTAACATCATTATGCGATGCTTAGTTTATACTGACCAATGTAAATATAATGGGTATGATATTTGGATTAAGCCAGAAAGCTTGATTTAAATAACAGTTGACATCGCCCACGCAATCACTGATCATTTATTAATATCAGAACTCAATTCAATATCACTTTCCCCGATAGTGTGGTGTCTGTATCAGAATCACCACATGTGGGTGGCTAGTTGGTACATTCGTTCTAGAAATGCCTTATTGTGCCAACTTGACCAAGAGGCTAATCAAAACCATGAGTTGCATGTAATTGGAAATTTTATATAGAGAGCGGCAGAGTGGCACAGTGGTTCCACCACAAACTCCGAAGGAAATATGCTCAAATTTTAGACAGTAATTGAAGAATTCTTTAAATCAAGTTTGCGAGCTTGAAGCAAACCCCAATCCCATAGTATTTAACCAGTCTTCGAACAACATAACAAAACTGTTGCCAGTCGCAACGCACTGACGCGTTTCGCCCTTACTTGATCATCCTCAGAGTACGACGGCAAACTAACTAGCGAGAATCAAACCGCATTGCATATATATGGAAAACAAAATTAGATATGCGGCTCTCACCTCAAGTAGTCTTGCATATAATGTACGTGACTGGAGTTGTCGGCTGCACTATTTCTATGCAGTCACGAACATTAGCTGTTTGTAGCTTTCGCCACACACGTATATATTAATAATAAAATTGAAAAAATAATTTATTGCGCGGGTGGTGATAATGATTCGTTGAATCAAGTTTGCGAGCTTGAAGTCACCAACCCCATGGTTCGATCTCGCAGACAGTTTGCCGTTTAATTCCGATGATCATGGAAGGTCGAAACGCGTCAGTGCGTTGCGACTGGCGGTAGTTTTGTTATGTTGTTCGACGACTGGTTAAATACTATGGGATTGGTGTTTACTTCAAGCTCGCAAACACGATTTAAATAATTGTATCACCACTTGCGCAATAAATAATTTTTTAATAGTAATTTTAGAATTTCAATTAGGGATGAAATCGGCCTACTGGATGAATAGCCCTTTGAAATTCAAAAATACTTAGCTTATATTAACTAATATTTACTTTATAGCTTTAGTGTTTATATTCAACAAAATACCTTCATTTGCACATATAATATCACCACCCATGCATTAAATGATCGTTTAAATATACAAATGTTAAATCCAATGCCACTTCATCTGGTAGTGTGGTGTCGATTATACAATGAAAAACTGTGCGTGACTTGTTGGAAGTTTAAATCAAAAGTGATGCATTATAGACTACAAATGCTATCCAAACACACGAGTTAGTTTTTGACTGAAAATTGTGCTTTGCGTGCGGCAGAGTATCTCGGTTATTAGACTGACAGACATATTAGCAGGCGTGCCCAGATTTGAGTCCAGTACGCGGCAAGTTCTCGAGAGTTCGTGTACAGTTTCTATTACTTACGACACTGGTCTACTGGATGATTTCAATATATTAAATTATGTGATGCTTAGTTTATACGGAAAATGTATATATAATTTTATTTGTGTTTATATCAAGCTCA
This sequence comes from Eudiplozoon nipponicum, assembly GCA_029291075.1. Lineage (NCBI taxonomy): Eukaryota > Metazoa > Platyhelminthes > Monogenea > Mazocraeidea > Diplozoidae > Eudiplozoon > Eudiplozoon nipponicum. The sequence continues at coordinate 111,547 of JAQBSW010001806.1, forward strand.
CAACCCTGAAAAATTGAGGGTAAGTAGTAGAGTGTTTTGGTCAAACGTGATGTCTCATAGACCGTAACTGCAATACGCCATTCCAATTACCTGAGTTAGTAAATGAGTGAAAATTGTGTTAATAGTGCGGCTAGGTGGTTAAGAATCAGACGTGCCCTGGTTTGAACCCAGTACGCGGCAAATTTAGGACAGCACTTAATAAGTATGCAGTATTGACACAAACTGTCTACTGGATAAATTTCCTTTCCCCAAATAATACGGTGCTTAATTTGCATTACAAAATGAACATATAATGAAATATGTGTTTATATCACGCTCGGAACCCTGATTTAAATAATTTTACTCACCGCCCTCGAAATCGATGATCGTTTATATATATATATATATATATATATATATATATATATAAATACCATATCCTCATGGTGTGCGGCGTTAACTAAAATGATTGATTGGTAGGCGCTATTTAGTATTTTATGTCTAATGAGATGCCTCATAGTCACCGTCTGGAGGAAAAGTTTCTAAACTCATAAGATAATATTGGACTTCAAATCATGAGCAGAATTCGGCTGGTTAGCACAAAAGGTAGAGTCACAGACGCCACAGGAGAAATATCAAAGTTCTAGATATTTCAGCAGCCAATTCTTTACAGTACGTGAAATGTTCCCCGCGTATTCTATATGAACTGCATTTGTACATTACTCAATGCATATTATATACTTACAAATGCTTATATATTGCTTTTACTGTTTTGAAGAAAGCAGCAATGTTCATATTAATCATTTTTATCGCTACTCACACAATCATTGTGGTTAAATTATATACGTCCAATTCAATAGCACTTCCCAAGATGCTCTGGTGTCACCTCGTTAATGATAGACTTGGGTTGGCTAATGAGATCTTGAGGTATACAGAATTGTGATATATGCTCCACCTGTAGGCGAGGCTAATCAAGAAGCCTTCGTTTTTTGTAAAGGATTCCGAAAAAATGTGCAGATTTGTGTCCTGCCTGTGGAAAATTTTAAATAGAACTTGCAAATTTCCCAATAAAGAATAAACCGGTGTGCTGGACGAATTGGCTTTTCTGCATTAAGCGCCACTTTTTTATGATGACAAATATATATATAGAATGTGATTGGTGTTTATCTAAAGCTTTACAACCCTGATTTAAATGTCTAAAATTGTTTTCAATATCACCAAGAGCAAGTAGGCTAATATTGCCACGTCAAAAACTCAATTTAACTTCAGAGTACTTCATGCAGTTGAAAGAGTAATATTGAATCACTGTCAGAAATAATTGAAGGAGTATACATGTCAGCTATATTGTGGTTGAGTAAAAAAAAAGAGTTTAAGTAGTGTAAGGATGTCGAAAATCTCGAGACTCTGAATCGTATATTGATTTTGCGCACAATAATCACATTCATTATTATTAAAAATGCATTTAAGCGCTGTCAAAAAGAATTTTTAAGAACGTCAAAACTATGGCATTTGTGACATTATTCATCTATTATATCGATTTCGGAAGATATGCTGTAAATACAAGATCTGAGAAGAGCTGGGTTAACGAAAGCATTACTTTCTAATAAACAACTACCCGGAACAGTTGATAGAGTGCAACATCAGACGTACTCCGATTCGAACTACACATGATACAAAGAAAAATATTTTACTAAATTTGCCTATTACAGGTGATCCACCAGCATCAATTTTTCCACAGCGTTAAAACCGTATCACTGAGGCATAGTTCCTCATTGCAAAAGTCAACATCACATACAGGGCACAGATTAACATGAGATTGGATGCCCAAAATCAATTTCCAATTCACTCCAAATCCCTGATAGTCTACGAATTTGTGTTTATGTGTGGAAGCGTATCTGTTTGACGTGTGTAAAAACAATTAATCAACAGAATCATTGCACATTTACCACAAAAGTTGGTTAAACAAAGCATGACACTGTCAGGAATATCAACATGTTTGAAATATTTAATTTTACCAGAGACACAAAAACAACTTCATGATTTTTTTGCTATAAACAAAGAAACGTGAGTAAAAAGGTAATGCAAATAATAATTTTTTTAATATTGAGTAATAAGCATCCAGCAAAAACATTCAAAATTTCCAGCAATATTAATCAATCAATTTTTGCGTGGGAAGAAGTAACTATTCTTAAAATATAGTTTGCGAGGTTGACGTAAACACCAATCCCATTGAATTTAATCCGTCGTCGAACATGATAACAAAACCACCATCATTCACACGTACTGACGCGTTCCGATCTTCCATGATCATCATCAGAGTACGAAGGTAAACCCTTGCTTGTCAGTTTGCCGTCGTACATTGATGATAACTTTGGAAGGTCGAAACGCGTCAGTACGTGTGACTGATGGTAGTTTTACTACGTTTTTCGTCGACTAGTTAAATTGAACATGATTAGTGTTTACTTCAATCTCACAAATTTGATTTTGAGAATTATTACCACCATCCTCGCAATCAGTGTTTGTTTAATTGTATTTCCTCTATATATGACAACACCTGCAAAATTTTAATGTTCGTGACTATAGAAATTGTGTAGCCGACATTTCCTGATGAATGCGAAACTAATAGAGGTTAGAGCCGCATGTCTAATTTTGCTTTCCTTATATGTGCCTTACGGTTTCATCCTTGCTAGTCAGATTGCCATCGTACTCTGATGATGATCAAAGAAGGACGAAACGCGTCAGTGCATGTTACTGATGTTAGTTTTGCTGTTTTTGAAAGCCTTGTTAAATTAAAAGCCTTTGTTTTCTGCTTCAAGCTCACAATCTTGATTCAAAGAACCAACATATTATTTCACGTCACAGGCACAATTCACAAAATACAAATACTATTCATTTTTATCCAATCACATGGCCAAAATCGATAAAAATTTGGTTGGAAACGCAAAAAACGGACGTATAAAGTAGCTGCGCAATCTGCATTACTTTCCTCATTCGCTGTTATCTTAAATAAAATTTTCGATCATTCAGTATCAGCTAAGAATTGTGTAATATAGAAAAAGCATTTCATCCAATAGAACGCTTTCGTATTTATTGAGAACTCTTTACTTGCTATTCAGTATTGGCCGCAACAGGGCTCCTACCTGGAAACGTCTGATTCGGATACTGCTGCTCCAGAACTGAGCCACCCTACCGGCTTATTTTCATGGACAGACATTAAGCAATAAAATAGGCGACTTTCATGAAAACTTCAAACTCTGTGCAGTAGCCATGGTGATTAAATTTAAAAATTAAAAATTGATAAAGAAGAGTAACATAGTGAGATAGGATTTGTAAGCGCAATAGCCAAAGAAACTAAAGTGTGATTCAATTCCGTACATCAATAAAAAACGACAAGATATCAAACATGCTGTCGTATTAAAAATAGGAATGACTTATATCCGCACATAGGCACGCAAACAGACACGCTCGAACACATTCATAAACGAAAATTCCGTTACTTTACAGCCATCGTACGATTGCTACAAAAGTGGCAAGAACGATTACAAATCAGACTACTTCTTAATTTATTTAATAAAATTATAAGCCATGGCGTATATATCTGAATGATTGTAGTATGTTAATATCTATTATCGTAATAAATTAGTCATTAGTCACAGGTCATATTGACATGATCTATCGATGCGTTTTATTTCACTAACTAATATACGGTATATATATATATATAGTAGAACCTACACGTATCTTATGTTGTTAACTGCAAATCATCAATTAGATTGGTGTGGTCTTTGCGAGGATCACACAGTACTTTTCAGAATTCCGCGGAACAGGCGAATTCTTGCTAGTGCACTATCATTGCTGCACACCAAAAGCAAAATTTTGTAACTTAACAGTATGTGTTTTGATGGGCAGCATATTTGGCATCTCTTCGGCCAAAATTTCTATATAGACACAATTGATCGGCGTTCTAAAATACATAACTTTCCATCTGCAGAAACGATATTGGTTTGACGTTTATAATATCTTATTTATATACTTTTGGTCATTATAAACTACGCGCTGCTTAAGATAGCAAAGCAATTTTGTATAGTAAATTTAAGAATTTAGTGACAGAATAAATAGGTGGAGTGCAGGTCTTGAGTTTAGGCGTGTCCTATTTGGAGCCTGATTTGCTGAAATTTCTGGCAAGTACTGGATGATTGTTAAGTATGGAAAAAACGGGTCTACTTGATGAATAGTTTTTGCAATATTATGCAACGTTTATTTTATACTTAAAATATATTAATCAGAAAATTTTGCAATCGTACTTTATATATATGTACATATATATATATATATATATATATATATATATATATATATATATATATATATATATATATATATGTAACCTATGAGTTTCATCTGATGGCAAATGCTAATCATCCACCGCACCATATTTTCTTTCCTTTTTGGAAAGAAGTTTAAATGCACAGACTGCACTTGTCAGGATTCAAAACCACAATAAGATTGGTCGTAGAAAAATTATACATTCTCTGTTGTAAACAACTAATACAAATATGCATACTTAGTAAAAAAATCATTCAACCAAAAAAGTAATCTCATGCAATGGTGCGTTGAGATCTAAGTGGTGACTAATCAGTACGAGCCGTTTCAATGCCCTATACCAGCTATATGTTTTGGAAACAATTTCAGACAGTTGGAGAGAAAATGCTCACTTGAGTTTGTAGGCAAGCAGTTACGGAGTTGTCTTCGGCAATATGAATTCTGAGTCAACTCACTATTTATAACATGTATCAAACCCGTAAATGGTACCAATAATATGGGTGTCGAGATAGGCTTTATTTCACCACATTGTAGAGAAATAACAGTAACTTACCGCTTGCTACCCTGGAAAAGCCCTTTACTGAAACCTCGATCAACACCAATTATCGCATTTCGCGGTAATCAAGACATAACTCGGTAAACCATAAAATCGTTGTATATTTTCATTGCAAAATTAAGATATATGCCATTATGTCTTAGAAAATGAGCGCATAGTTATGAATTGGTACAAATAAGCTCAGAAGAATTTACAAATGTCAGCATGACCAACGACTATAATCTCATGTGCAGATGCGTTTCGTGACTTGGACTTATCCTTTTCGACATACATCAAAGAATTTTTTACTAGATTATCGATAGTAAATAAACAATTGCATATATATATATATATATATATATATATATATATATATATATATATATATAACTAGCCCCAGTCATTCATTATAATACAGAAGTAATTCCAAATGAATATTTTATGATGAATTAAATTAGCATAGCATGATTAGCGATTAAGCAGTCAGTGAATATGAATAAAATTATAATCAAGTAGATGAATTGAGTTTTCTATGACTTCTATTATTTAAATATACCAATAACCTTTCTAATTACGCGCACACATAATGCCTGTTTGTATGTATTTATGTTTATTTAAAAAAAATGATGATTAGCCTCTATACAATAAAGGATTTTCGCTAGAATAAAATTGCCGATTCACAGTTAATTAAGCTTGACCTATTGTTATTCTGTAACTCAAATGATATATCAGATTAAGCTTTGGCCATCATTTCCTGTAGGCAGAACCTATTTTACATCTTTTCTACCTCAATATCCAACTGCCCACTCTCGAATTTTCATGAAAGAAGGTAGAAAACAGCCGAATATTGTATGACTTCTGAAACTAAATTAAAATTAAGAATCACATTAATTCACAATAGTCTATCAAAATCTATATTCAGAAAGGATATTACAGAATTATTTTAACGTTCTGATAATAATAATTTTGAATAAACAAGTCATTTTCCACTGTAAAGCAATCAATGATTGCACGGGTGGTGGTAACAGTTCTTTAAATCAAGTTTGCGAGCTTGAAATTGACATCAATCCCATTGTATTTAACAATTCGTCGAACAAAATAGCAAAATGACCGCCCGTCACACGTCTGTACGTGACTTTTAATATTTTTTTCTTTTTAACGAAACTGTACATCTTTGCGCAAGTCTAAACTACACGTCAATTGACGAAATATTATAAAGTTGGCGTATTCCAGAATTGAACATTGAATAGAAGATAAAGCACTATTTTGGACAAGAATCTAGTGTTTATTTTGTGCTTTGCATAAGCTGTTTCTTTGAATTTCTCTTTATAATAATTTACTCAACCAATTGCCTGTGATGGCCATTAAACATTAGATAAAATGTTCATTTAGTGCATTCGTCGTCATTTAAATCTGAACTGATCAATTCGTCTATTCTTCAAAGACAGCCATGAAATGTTGATAATTCATATTAAAAAGGCACGACACTGTTATTAAGCAAATATCGAGAAGTCCAGATTGGTTTATGGTAAATTGTTCCATTTAATTTACTTTTAACATACTTATTTAATAGTATATATGAGAAAGGCAGACAATTCTTTTTTATCATGCTGTGCCTAAAAGTGATATTTTTACGTACTTTAGTGAAAATTTGAAGTAATATTCGTAATAGTAAAACAATTAAACAATCATTGATTGCGCGAGTGTTGGTAACAATTCTTAGAATCATTTTTTGGAGCCGCAAGAAAACACCAATCTCATTGTATTTTATTACTCGTCGAACAACATAGCAAAACTAGCGTCAATCAAGCGACTGTAGGCGTCTTTTAATGGTTTTTTTAAATAAAAAGAAACTGTACATCTTTCGGCAAGTCGAAACTTCGTGTTAATCGAAGAAATCTTATAATGTTTACATATTCCATAATAGAGCATTTAATAGAAGATAACACACTAATTCGGGCAAGAATCTACTAAAGAGCTTGTCTATCGTATAAGCTCTCTTTTTTAAGTACGCGATTCTAATTTTTATGCAAGCTGTTATGAAGAAAGACAAAAAAAGAAAATTGACGTAATTTAAAAATGAAAATAACTTAAGTTTCGTGTGAGTTACCACCAGCTGATTTGATCAACATTTGTTTAACTTATCATAAATACAAATCGATCAGGTAACAATCGAGGGAATATCGATGGACAGAAACTAATGAAGTTGTTCTTCAAATAAAAGTAATGTTGATTCTGTGGCAGTAGTTGTATTGTTCGACGACTGGTTAAACACAATGGGATTGATGTTTATTTCAAGCTCGCAAACGTGATTTAAAGCACTGTCCACTGTGCATTTACTCTTGATCCTTCTTTAAGTTTTGTTTTCTTAAAAAATATACCATTTTAATAATATATATATATATATATATATATATATATATATATATATATATATATATATATATATATATATATATATATATATACCTACGTATATGTTGTCGCTATGAACTAAACAAAGCACCCGATAGGAAAGGCAATTTATCTATTAATCCGGTTTTGGCCATATTTGGAAAACATCGGTTACAGTTACAAATTTGCCGTGGACAGGACTCGAACTGGAGCACATTTGCTTGAAAGTCTAGGACTATATCCATTGGCCCACTCGTAACGCGTGCTACGCATTTGTTCAAGTCCTGTACCATCAAATTTTTCGTTTAACCTTTATATGTGTATATTTTAAATGCGATCGTTAATAATATTGTTAGTACGCCTTACATAAACAAAAATTGGCTTTACCAAAAATCTTCAAAATTATAGAAAAATACATCTTAAACACAAGTTGCAAATTAAATTGTGAATACGCTTCTGAAATTGCACATACTTTGAAACCTTGAACATGTGTTTTATATACGTGGCGATTAAGGTAATTGGTGCATTTTATAACATAAAAGAGTTGGCAACATAAGAGGCTTTGTGAATAAAACAACTGCACCCTGATTTATACAAGCCGTATAAACATGTACGCGAATTGAGCTTGAATTGGAGGCGATGTAATCTGTCATCACGTTTTAATTATTTGTTTTTTTTGGTTTTCAATTTATATGTTCATTTGTAAACATTTCAGGAAAAATAATGAAGAAATGGCCAGTAGATCTCTTTAAATTTCTTCTTATAATTTCATGTTTAATGTTTACTATATATATATATATATATATATATATATATATATATATATATATATATATATATATATATATATATGCTGTTTGTAGGTTAGTCCTTAATGGGATCACATTGAGTACGGAATATATGCTAGTACGTGATTTGAAATTCTATGTATCATGCGGTACGGGTGGCCAAATGGATTCGGCCCCAGAACATTAAATAAATATTCTACGGTTCGAGTCGTGTCAGCGGCAAATTTGACAGTACTAAATATTTTTCCAAATAAGGCCAAAACCTGACTGCTGTATGAATTGCCTTTGCTACCTGCTGCATTGTTTAGTTTAAAACTTCAATATATATGTGGATAAATATTTTTTTAATGGTATATTTCTAAATATAAATATACTGTGTAATATTGAAGACAATGACATTATATATATATATATATATATATATATATATATATATATATATTGTCCATATAGAATAAACGTGGCTTATATTACGTTAGTCCTACTTGATGTCGTCGCTTACCTGCAAGTTTGTGTAAATAGACCGTCGCTCAATGGAACATATTTGTTTGTGAAAGCGTGCTCTCCCAGGGTGTACACAAATTCATATCTATTCGAGCACCAGATTATGCTTTGGTAAATTTTTTTTCGGTCTAGTCCATTTGACATCTTGTTACCCAAAGTTCTCATTAAACCTGCTAACATGTTACTATATGTAATGCCCTATTCCAGTTGCTGAATGATATTAAATATTAGGTATATAGCATTACCTATTTATACAAATATATAATGTGTGTAATCAAAATACTGCCTAAAGTATTTAAAGGAATTCGCTAATTAGATCAGTTTGGAATTTATTGGAACTCGTCCAGTACTTCAGAACTAGTGCTGCTGCAGTGGCAATGTTATGACGCGATAACCAGAAACAAAACTGCCCCGGTTAGTGTCATATTTCCGGTAAATTTTAGCAAGTTCTGGACAAGTTCTCATTTTGAACCAAACCTGTCTACCTTAACAATTCAATTTCATATCTTAAGCAATATTTAATCTATAATGACAGCATATCTGTCACAATTTATTCTAAACTTTATATATATATATATATATATATATATATATATATATATATATATATATATGCGTGTGTGAATATATGTATGTAATATATCTTCACAAGTGCACATTCAATTTAGGGTTCTACATCAAATTGACTTATCTTTAAATTAAAATATTTCGGAAAATGTTGTTAGCCAGAATTAGAAAATATTATTGACTGGTCTGCTGAAACGTATGGTTTTGCAGAAAATGTTTTATCTTGCACGCAGTTAAACGGAATTGGCAGTTTAGATTACCAGAAAAAAATGAAGATTAGTTCGCTTGACCTTGCACTAACGAAATGAAATGTTATTTGCAAGTTATAACAAAATTCAAAACCTTAATTGAATCAGGTTATCGGTGATTAGACATAACAAAACCATCTTGACCACTGGTTAATTGTTCGTTAAACAATTAATGGTCATTAATCGCACACAAACAATATATGAAAGTTGACTGCCTGTGAAATCTTAATGCAAATCAGAATTAAGTATCAAA
>JAQBSW010001807.1:0-121030 GCA_029291075.1 Eudiplozoon nipponicum
TAGACCGGTTTCGTCCTTATAGGGAACTCATCAAGTACTGGCCAGAATTTGTTGTATATCTGTTTGTATGTCTACCTAAGGATGCACCGGAAAATGCTGTGATTTAATACTTAGCATAATGAACAAATAATGACAAAAATCTATCAGTTACACGTAATTTATTACTTTATTGAGATTGTAGATATTAGGAGCCTGAAACGCATGTAGAATGGCGTGCATCACCAGGATCCTGCGTATTTATAAAAGTTTTCAATTGGTATATGCTTACTGAAATGTGTGGTGCATCTTGCATTATAGTAAATATTTTGAATTTCTGAACAAAACCCGGTAAGGACGGTCATACTCAGGTTGAAGTTATGCAACAGCTGCATTGTAACGAACGAAAACTTTCTTGAAGCTATGGAGCTGCGGATGAACGAAGCCTGGCCGAGTAGCATGTCTCGATGGCTGCGCAGACATTAATCGAATGAATTCGAAGGCGAACAGCTTTGACTTCAGGATCAACCTATGCGAGTAGCAAAATTGAAAGCTGTTTCGACAGGCGAAACAATTACTCGTCATAAGACGAGCAGGAAATAGTAAAATATTGATTTAGAACTTTTCAATTCCGCCTTTGCCTACATGATAGATAAATTTGCTTTGATAGTCCAGAAAGGAATTGCGAACTCCAAATAATTTCTGTAAGTCCTTCAAAGTTTTTGATGACGCATTGTACTGGATCAAATTTGCCTTAGACGGAAAAGTTTTTAAAACTTGAGGTGTGATAAGATGCCATAGTAAATCAACGGAATTAGTTTCAATCTGTGTCTTGTTACAACTGATCTTAAGTCCGTGATCTTATATGTGCGATAGTACATTTCATAGATGATTAGCATGGGAGTTTAAGCCTGGAGAAAAACCATTATGTAATCAAGATATAACATACAGAAGTTGGTGTCATCGCGGATAACCTTGTCCATGCACCTGGGAAGTGTCTGAGTGGCACTTTTGAGACCAAAATGCATGTAAAGTTATTCCAATTATCGAAAGTTTGTGATGACAGCAGATTTCTCCCTATCTTGTGGCGTTTTCGGAATGTGGTGGTAGCTTTGTTTGAGATAAGTCATTGAAAGGTTATTGTTACCACAGAGTTTCAAAAGCAATGCGTTTGTATTGGGAATGGGGAATGCATTGAATTTTTGTCCAAAAATTGCAATAATTCCCCGTTGGGTCTGTATGATCCGTTCGACTAAGAGACTATGTGAACTTTTTGATGATCTGATGACTGGTTCTTCCAAAATCTTGAAAAAAGTCTTGGAAAGCTTGCAGTTTACCCGTAAATAAAGGTTTCTTATAAAGTTGTGATGATATTGTGCCTACTTTGGGAGACGCGGAGCTTTGACTTGTTGAGCTCAAATAACGACTTGTGTTCTCGAAGTGTTGTCTATATATCTGTCGAAGGATGCACTGGAGATGGCTTCATGATCTAAAACTTAAACGTTCAGAGGTAAGTGCCCAGAAACTTTGCTCAAATCCGTCGGATGAGCCTATGATCTTTGGATACGCATGATAAAAAAGGTCCCAATATTGTAACAGGAAATTAAACCTATTATCTTTCGTGAGACATAAGTTCGATGAATTTGTGAGAAAAATCATGTTGTAAACCCATGATAAGATACAATCCCGGCAACCATTATTGAAATTGGGCTCACAAGAAACTTTTGCGAGTAGAACACCTAAAGACAACTCGGCAATGGATTCACCATTGATAACAGGAGTTGCTGCACTGTCTCGATGAATTACACTCAGGTTTTGAAGTCTAGAAAATGCACTTTTTTATTTGGTTGCTTAGTCGGGGCTTTTATGGCCAAGCAGCCTGGTTTTTTGCATGATATTATCGGTTGTACACAATATTATTAACATTTGTAGTGTCTCAAATTAATTCTCCGATATTTTATTCAAAATAAATTCAAAATTTTATACTTTCGAACGCGCCTATATAATTGAACAATTACGTGCGAATTCGAATCTATATAAGCGCGATGTAATTACCACGTGTAAACAGGTCTGCTTACCAACTGTGATTGATGTCGCCATCTCTGCTACACTGACAACTTACGCCTTCTGCCTTACTTGCTTTTACCCTGACGTGTCATTTATTCGGCTAGTCGTCAGTCAAGCCCACATACTTGTTCCTGCGCATTCAGTCATACATAATCGATCATCTATAAATCGGATTTCTACGTATGCCAGCTATCTCGTAGTTGCGGGTAACCTTCATTTAGAAAAGTTAAGACATTCGAAATACAATTAAGAGATCCTGCCTCGTCAATTCTGCTTTTACACGTGCATATGTTCAAATGATAACTAGCCCACGAACAGCACACATAGAGCCAGTATCAATAAAGACTCCTGGATAGACAAACTCTGCTACGATTCACAAACGCTCACGGCATTAGTCGGTAAATATACCGCTGTTTTAATGTGGGCCACTAAAATGAATAAATGTATTGTCTTATTAGTAACGTTGCATGGCACTCTAGCGGGAGTGTCACAGTGGCGACCACGCCAGGATTGGCAAGCAATGAATCTGTTGTAAATTATTATACAAAATCATTAAACAAATTTTAGACCTACGAGTTTTTTGGCCTACAACATATTGTGGTGAAGCAAAAATAGCCTATGTCAGTTTATCTAGTAAGCAAATAATCAGATTTTTATTACTGGATAATCTCGTATTTGCCCGCCTGCTTAATCTATCACATAAATTTTTATACTTTTAATTAATTCAATGAATTCTGTGATTCTATTGACTACAACAATTTGAATCTACGAGCTTACTTATCAGAAACTCTTTCTATATTATATACTATCTGTTCAATTTGTGGTGGCTGATATTTAGCCCAATTAATGAACTTACTAGTGGCATATGATTCCCAATTTAGTAGTTCAATCGTTGGAGGCAGAGTTTGGTATGCTCTTATTTATTAGAAGACAAATTTTACGGGGCAAATAAGTTTTAAATTATCTTATAAAACTTTATATCGTTTTATGGGTTTTTATTGTGCTCAGTTTAATGTTCTGTAATCTACTTACAAATATGAATATCCCAGAACCTTAATTAATTAAGAGTTCACCCGCTAGTCTCACAACTGATTACGTTAGACTATCCTCATTAGAGAGATCTTTTTCAGATTTGACTAAAATTATTGATAGTAACGTCTTTGACACTGCAATGGTTAATAAATCTACAGATCAAAACCTCCCTCAAAATCGGCACAAACCATAATCAAAATCACCGTGATTTTTCAGTCAATATTATCCAAAGTGTTGATTATATAATCAACATAAGTAATTTTATGCTTTTCGAAACTAACCGCACCATTCGGTGAAATTACAAAACGAATGTAGTTTCCTTCCATGGCTGAATGCTAACAACAACAAAGAAACAGTGCAAATGCTTTATGCACAACATAGATAATCAACATCCAAATGCGTAATGCTGCATTTTATTTTAATTGCTTTCGTACGAGTAGACTTAATCTCGAAGAAAGTAAGACCGTAATTGTCATTTACAGTGACCAGCCGAATTGAATATTTGACCCAACCAAGCAAATTAATGAACACCTGCATCATCAAGATATTAATACGGGAAAGAATTTTGAGCGTGCATGAATTTCTGTTCACATGGTCTACTCCATGGCGGAGATGTCTTTAGGAATTCTCTTCGCAATAGATACAGGAGAGCCCATTCCCAATGATTGCTAACATCATAGCTCTCATAAGATAGATTTACGATATGATTTTTCTCACGACAGATCGTAATCAAAGTCCCGCACGAGATGAGATTTCATTAAAATTGAAAGAGGATATCATCAGACCATGAAATATTTCATGGGCATCACCGTTACACTTGGTCTCTATGAAGTACGGATCTTACATAGCCCGTCGCGGTTAATGCATGTTAAATTTTGTGACTAAATCCAATGCATACCCGATTCCGAATATAAATATATTATTTTATCCTTCCTATGTGCAAAAACAAAAAGAAATTTTATCAGATAAAAGAAAATTTCTTTCTCATTATCTCTTCAAGTATCAATTAATGAAAATATATTTAATTATAAACTGGAAAGCAAAACAATATAGAAATATGTAAACATAGAGAGATTGTGAAAAACCGGAAACCAATAAATTGCGTGCGTCACATTCAGTTCAAGCTCAATGCCTGAACATGCTTCTGCTGCTTGCCTAAATCCAGCTGCAATGTGTTTATCCATAAGGCTTCGTATATGACTAGTTCCCTTTTGTTATTGCATTTAGTAATTATTTTGAATGCTACGTATTGGGAACATACGTGCGATGTTTCGACAATGTGTTGCGCAATTGCATACGTGTATTCAGCATTTGATTTAAAGCAGGAGTTTAAGTTACAATGTTTTCTCATTCGAGTAATTAACCTGGTCGATCGGCCTACGTAAGTTGATCGACAATCTTCGCATGTGTATTGGTAAATAATATTTGATAACGACGTTAACGGCTGTTTCTCTTTGGTTGCTGGTAAAGTCAAGTGTGCTACCCTAAATAACATGCGGAAATTAGCTGCGATAAATGTGCGTTATAATGCTGCTATAACTTTCTTTTGTGTCATTCGTGACACTGCATCCCGCTTAATGGAATGTTCAGGTAGACTGCTTTCTTTTCCGGCCCGTAATACGTCTGTTTCGGTTAAATCCCGTTTTTAATAATTGATTATATTAATTGTTTGGGATAGCCATTTGACATTAAATCGCTTATTGTTTTATTATATTCTGTTATTTTGAATCTTGACTAACCAACCTGTCAATTCTTGAAAAGCAGCAACGAACCGTTGATAATTTATATTGAAACGGCACAAAACTGCTGTAATGCAAATACTGTGCAGACCATGTTGGTCTATGTTAAATTGTTCTGTTTAATTTACCATTAGTTTCTTTCTTTAATAGTACATCTATGAAAAGGCTGACGATCATCTTTCTCGTGCTCTTACGTGAAACCGATAATCTTATGTGCTTTATTGAAAAATTAAAGCAGTGTTCGTGATTGCAACCTGTTCTTAAGGACAAGAAATATATCATCCACGCACCGTATATCTTGAGCACATTTACTTATCTGATTATTTAATGATGTGTTCTCTATGTGCCCTAGAAAAATCTCAGCCAACACTGGAGATAAGGGGCTACCCATTGCCACACCATCATTCTGTTTATAAATGAAACCGTACGTCTTTCGTGCATAATAAGATAAGCTTTCCTAGAGTGTGACCTGGCACCAGCGATGGTAATATGTTGTGTTCTACCGCTTTGAACATAATTTCAAATGTTTCATCAATTGGAAAATTTGTAAACAAAGACGTAACATCAAAAGATATCATGATCTCGAAGGAATGTCCTAGTTGCGATACTGAAATAATTGAAATTACCTGATCTGCGTTTTGACTAACGCAGCTTTCATTGTTCCAGTAATTTTCTTTTTTCATAATATTTCGATCTACATTACCGTAGATCTTCATCAGATGCATTTCACGAAACAAATGACACTTGCTTCATTTGTTTCGTGAAATGCATCTGATGAAGATCTACGGTAATGTAGATCGAAATATTATGAAAAAAGAAAATTACTGGAACAATGAAAGCTGCGTTAGTCAAAACGCAGATCAGGTAATATCATAATCTTGTTTTTAAAATTTGCATCTTGAATTTTGTCTACAAACTCAAACAAATCAGAAACCGAATAATTACCTATTAGTTTACGTAATGGTTCAAGTAAACGAACTAACCATTTAGTTATGCATACTCTTATTAAATGTGCCAATCGATCAGCTAACAATGGAGGCAATATCGATGGTCCGAAATTATGGAATACATCCTTCTAATAAATGCGATGTTGATTTTGAGGCAGCATTTGAATTGCTATTTGAAGAAACAGCTGACTTGGAACCTACCAGTATTGATTATAAAAATTGGTTCAAGGCTACATTAGTTGATCAGGCTTCACATATGAATCGTCTAAATGCGCAGAATAGCATGCATGGACAAAGCAACAACCAAATGCGCTTAGACGTATCAGAAGAAATGCTGACATCAAAATACTACGCGCCGATAAAAGCAAAAACGTAGTTATAACGGACAAATATAACTACCTACAAAAGATGGAAAACGTGTTAAAGGACAACAAAAACAATTACGCGTCTAGACGATAAATGAGATGAAATAGACAAAGTGGAGCGCAAAGTAATAAATGAAATTAAGATCTTGACAGATGCTGGTTTAATTGATGAGGCCACTGCACAGAAGCTCAAGTCAGTTGGATCATCTACACCAACAATGTACGGATTACCAAAAACACACAAAAAGGTTGTCCTATGAGACCAATTTTATCAATGTTTAACTCTCTGTTTCATGCACTAGCTAAATGGCTAGTTCGTTTAAGTTTGTACACAAAATTCAAGATGTAAATGTTAAAAACAAGATTATGGCATCTTTTGATGTTACGTCTTTGTTAACAAATGTTCCAATTGACGAAACCATTAAAATTATATTCAAAGCGGTAGAACACAACATATTACCATCGCTGGTGCCAAGTCACACTCTAGGTAAGCTTATCTTATTATGCACGAAAGACGTACGATTTCATTTTAATGGAAGCATCTATAAACAGACAGATGGTGTGGCAATGGGGAGCCTCTTCTCTTCAGTGTTGGCTAAGATTTTCCTATGACATCTAGAGAACACATCATTAAATATTCACATAAGTAAATGTGCTCAATATATACGGTACGTAGATGATATATTTCTTGTCCTTAAGCACAGGTCACGATCACGAACACTGCTTCAATTTTTCAATAAAGCACATAAAATTATCGGCTTCACGTAAGAGCACGAGAAAGATGATCGTCAGCCTTTTCATAGATGTACTATTAAAGAAAGAAACTAATGGTAAATTAAACAGAACAATCTAACATAGACCAACATGATCTGCACAGTATTTGCACTACAGCAGTTTTGTGCCGTTTCAATATAAATTATCAACAGTTTGTGGCTGCTTTTCAAGAATTGACAGGTTGGTTAGTCAAAATTCAAAATAACAGAATATAATAAAGCAATTAGCGATGTAATGTCAAAGGGCTATCACAAACAATTAATAGAATCAATTATTAAAAACGAGATTTAACCGAAACAGACGTATTACGGGCCGGAAAAGAAAGCAGTCTACCTGAACATTCCATTAAGCGGGATTCAGTGTCACGAATGACACAAAAGAAAGTTATAGCAGCATTATAACGCACATTTATCGCAGCTAATTTCCGCGTGTTATTTAGGGTAGCACACTTGACTTTACCAGCAATCAAAGAGAAACAGCCGTTAATGTCGTTTTTAAATATTATTTACCAATACACATGCGCAAATTCTCGATCAACTTACGTAGGCCGATAGACCAGACGGTTAATTACTCGAATGAGTGAACATTGTAACTTAAACTCCTGCTTTAAATCAAATGATGAATACACGTATGCAACTGCGCAACACATTGTCGAAACATCGCACGTATGTTCCCAATACGTAGCACTCAAAATAATTACTAAATGCAATAACAAAAGAGAGCTAGTCATATACGAAGCCTTATGGATAAACAAATTGCAGCTGGATTTAGGCAAGCAGCAGAAGCATGTTCAGGCATTGAGCTTGAACTGGAAGTGACGCACGCAATTTATTGGTTTCCATTTTTCACAATCTCTCTATGTTTACATATTTCTATCTATTTTTGCTTTTCAATGTATATATAAAGATATGGTCATTAGTAGATACTTGAAGAGATAATGAGAAAGAAATGTTTCTTGTTTGTGATAAAATTTCTTTTTGTTTTTGTACATAGGAATGGTATAATGTATTTTATTTAAGTTTGCATATCAAAAGAATAAATATATTACTTAAAAACCAGTGGTAAAAATTAATTTATAGTGATTGCACCCAGTCAATCTTAGCGCAAAATTCCGATAGTGCCGAACAAACAGAGAAAACCGCTATCATCACAATTTGCAGAAAAGCTACAGGGAGCTCACTGATAGTTGTTGGCATCGTATCGTTACATAGGTTTACAATGTGAAATTTCATCGAATTCAGGTATCGCACAATACTATAGGCTTTGATTTCTTGGTAAATTATCGCCACATTGCTGGTCTTGTTAATCAAAAGATAATTTGTTCCTCCACCGGATGTGAGCAAAGTTTCTGGACATTTTCCATTAAACGTGTAGTACGTAAGATCATCCAGCCATCTCCAGTACATCCCTCGACAGACATATCAAAGCTCTTTGAGAACACCTGTCGTTGTTTGATCTCTGAAAGTAAAATCTACGTGTCTCCAACACAATGCACAATGTCATCATAGCTGGTCAAAATATCGAATTTTAGAGGAGACCTTTACCCCAAAATTAAACGGAAAGCTGCTCAAGAAGAATTTTCAAGATTATTGGAAGAAGCAGTCATCAGATCATCAAAAGGTTCGTGGGCATCACAACTTCACTTGGGCTCTAATTCGAACGGATCATACAGAGCTTGCGGAGAATTATCCCAAGCTCAATTTTGTGACCATATCCAATGCAATCCTCATTCCAATTGTAAACACAATGCTTTAACAGTTCTGGTGGCAATTATTTTCAGTGATTGATCTCAGACAAACCTACCACCACATTCCGGTAGTGCTGCAGGATATAGAGAAACAGCTATCATCGTAATTTTTTGATAATTTGAAAAACTTTATATGCGTTATGGTCTCAAAAGTTCCACTCAGTATGTTCTGACGTTCATGAACAACATTATCCGTGATGAAGCCGATTTCTGTATGTCATTTTTTGATGAAATAATGGTTTTTAGTTCTGATTTAGGCTCTCATGCCAAGCATCTTTTAAATGTGATTCCACACTTAGTACATCACAGACTTAAGATCATTTGTTACAAAACGCAAATTGCAAATACGTCCGTTAATTTCCTAGAGAATATTATTACATCCTAAGGTATGCAGTCTTTGCCATCTAAGTCTAATTCGGTCCAGGAAATTACGATAACGAAGACCTTGAGGGAATTGAAGAAAATATTTGAAATACTAAACAACAATATTTTGATTTCCTTTACATGCACTTTTGTCTCAAGAGTGCCACTCAGACATTTCAGACATTCATTGACAACATTATCCGCGATGACGCCGATCAATTTATGTCAAATTTTGATGACATAATAGCTTATTCCTGACTTAGGCTGACATGCCGAGCATCTTATAAATGTGATTTCACACATTGCAATTCACAGACCTAAGATCAATTGTTTCAAAACGCAAATTGCAAATACATCCAATGGTTTCCTAGGAAATCTTATCACACATCGATGTATGCAGCCTTTTCCGTCTAAGGACTCCATTATCCGCGACGAAGCCAGTTATTGCATGATAAATATTGACGACATAATGGTTTTTTAGCCCAGACCTGAACTCGCATGCTAAGCATCTACGAAATGTCTTATCACAAATATCATAACACGGACTCAAGATCAATTGTGACAAGTCGCAGTTTGCAATTACATCGTTGATTTCCTACGACATCTTATCACATCTCGCACTATATCGCCTTTGCCGTCTAAGGCCAATTCGATCAAGTACAATGCGTCAACAATGATCTTAGGAACTTGAAGAAAATATTGGAAGTACTCAACAACAATCACAAGTTACCTCCAGGCCAATCATAAAAAATATATCAGTTATGTAGGCACTTAAGGAATTGAAAAGGAATAAGTAAGAACAACACTTTTTCTTGATCGCATGATGACGAGGAATTACTTTGTAATGGCATCAATTTGCTAGCAAATGTTAGTAGGCTAACAACTCTAAACAACTAGCGACTTTTTCTACATACAACTAATGTTTCTGAATTTTGTATTTGAGCCGCCATGGAACAAGAGATCGACGTTGTTCGGGTGCATATTAATTATAATCATGTGCAATTCAATCAATAGAAACTAGATACGAAAATTTCGACATCCATGACGCTTTGCGCAATTTTCCGGCAAAGGTTACAGCAGATTTGTTTTCTTTACACATCAAGCACCATTACACAGCTTACTTCTAAATGGGATATCAACCGTCACAAAGTACACTGCCAAAGTAAGAAGACAGCTGTCACGTCTGAATGAATTGCAATTCAATATTTATTTTGTAAAATGCGTACAAAACTTTATTTATGACACACTTTAAAAGCCCAAAATGGAACATGTGTGGTTTGAATCCAAATAAAGATATTCTATTCTATTCAAATGTTGCACTACAAACCCATTTGCCTTTGCTAATTTAGATCAACTCAGTGTTTCTCAATTACCCTGTATTAAAACCTTTTCTCATTCGAATACAGTATTGTGGTGAGAATTGTATTAAAAGATCGGTAGCTCATCATCCCACCATGTTTGTATGCAGACTCAGACGTTTTATCCATTGTCTACTTCACGGGTAGGCAGTCGCACAAGCCAGACCTGTCCATCATCCTCATGATAAAGGGGTTTCACTCGATTTGTTCTATTTCTTGTCCCGGTAGTAAAGCGAGGGTCAAACTATTTACAGATCATTTCTTGAGTCATATACTCAAGTGGAACTTTAAGCAATGTGTCTCCGAATTTGCCATAGCCAAAAGAATGAAATCATCCGGCAAACCCAAACTAAATTAGAACATATC
The DNA here is from genome assembly GCA_029291075.1 of Eudiplozoon nipponicum. NCBI lineage: Eukaryota > Metazoa > Platyhelminthes > Monogenea > Mazocraeidea > Diplozoidae > Eudiplozoon > Eudiplozoon nipponicum. The sequence goes on from JAQBSW010001807.1 coordinate 10,735, forward strand.
CCAACAATTTCACCCAAAGCCAACGTACACATCGACATAGTTCAGCTGACTCGGGTTCAACGTGTAAGCTACCTTCTAATCGTCGTAGATGATTTACAGGCTGGCCTGCAATGTTACCTCTTGGCACCTTTTCTGCAGATGAAGTCATTAATGGTTTTTTCTTAGCATGGATAGCACATTATGGTGTTTCCAACGGGTTTAGTACAGATAGATATACATACCTCTCATCCGATCACTCAAAATTACCTTGCGGTTCTTGAGATGCACTTTACGCTAGACTACGACTTACTGCTTAAAATCTAACAGTATGGTAGAAAAAAAGCAAAGGGTAGGAAAAGTTGCTGTTGCATCTTCATACATTATTGACAATGATGTCGATGCATTGCCTTTAGCACTCCTTGATATGAATTCCCTTAGATGCGAACCTACTTGAACGTCTGTATCAAAACACATTAAAAACATGGGCGTACGCCGGCCGAGTCAGCTCCTACATTTACTACTCGCACAGAATGATCCAGAAGTCGAAGCTTCTCACCTTAAAATTCATTTCACTGGTATGTCTGCCCAGCAACGAAGATAGGCTCCGCGATCAGTCTTTGTTCATCCGCGGCTCCATAGTTGCATGAAAGTACACAATCTGAACAACGCTACCGTAATATCATAGGAACCTAAGTTTCATCGTCTATATTTGACTTTTTATTCATAAAAAAATATTTTACTACCTTGCTAGGTGCGACAACTACTTTGGTAAGCATAGACAATTGATATCATTTATTGAATCGCCTGATTCTTCCGAAATACAATCATCTACATGCGTTTCAAGATCCTCATCCTTTCAAACTCAAACATGAAATAAATTATTCTTAATTTTATTTTTTTTAAAGTATTTTTGCTAAACTGGTTTAATAAAAATTACTTAATCTATATTTTGAATAACACAAAAACTTATTTCTTTTTCTGTGAATGCTCTACTGGTTCTATTTAAAACTACAAGCATGAATTCCTTCCGGCTCCTTACTTTGTGATTCTAGTTATGTTTCACGTCTCCATAGCCGAAGCATTACAAATTCTTGTTATAAAAATGATTATATTTTGAAATATCTCAAAACTGCGAGCACTGTATACATTTTGAGGATTTTAAAATATTGTAAAATTATTTGCCAAAATAATCATACATTTTAATTTTTTTAATTTAAAAAAAATATTTTAGAACAATTGTATTTGTTGGATTTTTTTCTGCGATTTTACTTTTCTATTATTGTGAAATATTTGGTCATTTACACAAACGCTCTTAACTGCACAATCCGCAATGACTCAGTTCGATATTGCACTCCGGAAATTTCAGTCATTAACTCAAGAATGGAGGAAAAAAGATCACGATTTAGATGTCATTCAAGAAAAATTGGAAGCTTTATCTGTATAACATTTCAAATTATATAATTTTCAGCTGGATTTAATTAAATTGTCCTATCTACCCGATGCGGATAACCGAGCTCAAAATAGAGAGATGCTTATTGCAAGTACGGTCTTTTTTGTCATACTGAAGGAGACACTTTAGAAATTGGAGCAAGCTGGGCCTTAGAAAAGAAGGATATTCCTGCCTTCGAGAAATATATGAGCCAGCTGAAGTGCTATTACTGTGATTATAAGTATTTATTGTTTAATATACATTGACAGGGGTGGCCTTCCGGAATCACCGTACAAATATGAACTTCTTGGTCTTAACTTATTACGTCTTTTAGCTCAAGGTCGCCTTTCTGAGTTTCATACTGTATGTCCATTTATATTATATTTTAGGAGCTCGAAAGGCTGAGTAACGAGGAAATCAGTAATAATGTTTACATTAAGCACCCCGTCTCAATGGAGCAGCACCTCATGGAAGGCAGCTTTAATAAACTTTTTTTATCAAAGGGCAATGTTCCATCTGTTAGATACAACTTTTTCATTGATATATTGTTAAATACTACAAGGTAGTTCACTGATTCTTAATCAGTTTAAGAGATGAAATCGCTTCTTGTATTGAAGCAGCTTATACTCGTCTAGCCCTGAAAGAAGCCACTCGACTTTTGTTTTTTTCGAATGCAGAAGCTATGAAAACCTTTGGTGAAAAGGTAGGCCTGAAATTTTTTTATAGAAGAAAAATTGGAAATTTGATTCGAATAACTATTACGTATTTGCTGTTGATACTAAACAAGTAGATGAAACGATTCCATCGGCGGACATAGCCAAGATAATGTTGGAGTACACCTGTGAGCTTGATCGCATTATATAGACATTTTAAATATAATATTTATTGTTTAATGGCAGTTATTCCTTGACGCTTGGTTGCGAATGTGTATTTCGATAAAATTTCGATTTGTGTTTATTTACAAATGACCGCAAGTTTGTATGTACGCATATTGAAAGTGAGTTTCCATTAAGGTGCAAATAAAAGATTCCATTAATAGCTCTTTCAAATAAACTTTATTTAGCACGAATTTTTTAATAGCGAGATAATATCAACAGTATGGACGTCTTTCCGACGAGATGTCGATATAAAGTAACCAATACTATGTGCACATTCTGAAACAACTACAAAGATTTTCCTTCCAACGACCAAGATAACTATTAGCGAGTTTAATGACCGTGCTTTCTTATAAAAATATTCCGCAAAAGACGAATTTCAAGAACCCAAGTTTGCTATTATGTCCAACAATATGAATGTTTGTGCAGGTTATAAACGCCTTTGTTGATGCTAAACAGTCTAAAGCATATTACACAAGCTAGGATCAAGTAAACTAAGTTTCACTCCATAAATTGTCGGTGTGGTGACCGCAGCAATAGGCTTGTTCAAAATTTGCGTCGCTTTCAGACGAAATCTATGTATAAAGGTGTTTATTGCTGACAAATGCTCAAATATTTGCACCATCGCACTTGATTTAAAGTTGTATGATGAAGATTATGACCTCCGATGTCACATTGACTTTAGGAAATTTAAAATGTAAATTTTGCTCATTTTCGTCAGTTTTGGTACAAACTGATTTTGCTAGAGGAAAAGTACTATCGAATAAAGCGTTTGTTTGCTGCATATGGTCCCAGTAACTTCGTTTTACTATCTGTAGTTATTGAACTAAATAAATACTGGGGCATGATTCTGTCTACACGAAGTCATAGACAATCGGCAATTGATTTATTAAAAGGCTGCGAGTATCAAGTCCCTTATGTAATTGACCGTATGTGGTCGCCACAAGACGCCTAGAAATAGCAAAATATGGTTCTGCTTTAGCTTCTCTCTGTATATTGTAATAAATGACTAGCAATGCAACACCATGAACAGACGTAGATCTTGATCTACCACGCGGGGATTCCGGAAGAGTTGTTGCCAATTAGACACTTAGACTTCATTGGATTCTGTTTGCAGCCGGATATTCTCAGATTTTTGGTTTGAGGAGAGTAAATGCTCGTTATCGCGAAAAGTTTTACCCATTAGCTAAATGGTTGGCACATCCATTCTGCAGTGTCCTCGGTAGCCTGGCGAACAGGATGTGCACTAGGCCCTCTGAAACCGCTTCTTAACTGACGCTATTGATCTTTCACAAACTTCGATGATGATGGTATGTCGAAGGACGGAAGGCTGTCTCATCGCCCAACAAAACCAAACTGATTGCCTCCAGGTAATTACGTAAAGCTATGTTTACAAAGCTATCCAGAGACTGGTTGCTATAATCGACAATCCTCTGGCCTAGTCAGCAGTTGGCGGTTCTGGTAATATTTTTAGCTTTAATACGTTCGACTTCATCCTTCGATTCCAAAATAGTTTGCATATTTTTGCTACATTTGCAGCAGCAAAGCTTATGTGTCTAGTGTCACCATGACGAATTGCTCCTAATGCCATAACCAACTGGTTCTTATTTTCTCACTTCTATATTGCAAGTTAATTTCTTTCAACCATCGGTACAGGTCATCTATTTTATCTAGAATGGCTGCCTAAGATTCCATGATGATGCCAAGAGAAATACGAGTGGTTTTATTAAGGATTTAGATTCAATAAAAACGCAATACAGTTTCCCTATATAGCCTAGGTATATAACTCGTGAATAATCTATTTATCAATAAACAATTTATGTTCAAAGAAGAAGTGATAGTCTGTTACTACAGTCATATTTTTTGTCTTATATAATTCCTGAGTACAGTTTGTTAAATGGACGATCAATATAGAAGTACATCAAACATTAGTACATGATACTCCATTAGCTCAACCAGAAGATACTTAATATGTACAATTAATACTGTTACACAAAGCCTTTAATTAAACTGTATACTTTGATTATTACTAAGCCAGGCAGTCAGCTCTATTTAGCTGCTAAAACTACGGCTTTCGACGCGCCTATCATAATATTGTACCGGATTAATACTCTTTTAGTGCAGTAAATGGCTCTATGTACACTGTCGTTGTTTACGGCCATCAAAACATCAACAGCGTTTTCGAGATAAATGAGGCAGCCTCCACTCCATAAAGTGTTGTGGTTTCTTTAAGCCAGTGGGTGCAATAACATGTATTTGTCGAGCACCGGAGTCAATCCCCGAAAGAGCAGCACCCTAACTAGTGCTAATTTAGGTCGATGAATATTTACGACTTCAAGAAATTGTAATATTTTGGCTGTTATGCCACCAAAAGCATAGCTTATCAGCGCACTTTATCCGACTAAGATTAGAGAGCAAGTAGCATAGATGAGAAATGGTGGTGGACTGATGATACCGTTGTCGAAAGTCGAGATAAAATGGCGGGATGAAATAATTCGATCCACTTCCTGGTCATCCCCTGCATCAATTGCTATAGTTTGTTTCTCTTGCTCCTAACAGTTCAGTCTGAGGATAATAGCGATGATAGCCTTCTATGCAGAATAAATCATGCTGATACAATTTAGTTGGCGGAGAATCTCTATTCCAATATAATTTGGGATGGATTCTTCTCTCCATTTTGCGACAGTGATCTTTTTCAGGCCCTCCCGAACTTTTATTCTAACTTCAAAGTTCCGAAGGAAGACCATCGACTACGGCAGTTTTATAGTTCGTCGTCAGACCGCAAGCTAACCATTTAATTTGCAACTCTTAGCGTATTGAGGTATTGGGATCGCAAAATCTTAAGGCGATCATAATACCTCTGTAGATTAACCAGTGAAATACGTCGAATCTAAGCGTAAAATTGTTAGGCCACTGCGCTGCCTCCATCTGATTTAAAACATTCATCAGCATCATTTCCAGCCACACAAAAGTCAAGTGACTAATGTTTTACTGTGAAGCATATTTTTGCTGGGTTAAAACGAAATACTGGCTTGGTTGCTGCTGACCAGTCAATAGGCACAAAAATTGTTTTAATAATAATACATCTTTATGTTCATGTGTATTTTCCGATAACTGTAGTCTCCTATGTAATCTTTTTTCACTAGATATCCTCTATTTTCAAAACTCAATCTAGCTGTTAAACGCTAGATTAGGTTAGAAGTTAACCATAAAATTATGTATGCGGAATTCCAAATGATTAGACAAAGTTAGATTAGTTCATAATTATATTTATGTACAAATAAAATATACAGTTATGTAATTGCAACATGCATTATCATATACAAGTAAGCTAAGTGACGAGTAAACAAAAATGCATTCACCTACTAGTATTAGAGAATGCATGTCATTTAAAAAATAGAACTCGTCTGCGCCTTGCAAGTTACCAGCCTTCCAGTTATCAAAATTTATGTCGATCTTTAAGCGTCATGTGCATAACGTAAGGAAAGTCGACGAGAGCAAAAGGAATTGAATGTAGACATCACAAGTCAATGGTTTCAATCGTCTTCCCATATGGCTCTTTGCAACCGCTTTTTCTCTTCTTCGCGAGCTATACATTAAAACAAAATAAAAGTTTCGTTTAAAATAATAAGTCTCAATGAACAAAAAACAGAATTCTACATTCATAGTGCAGCTACAATTTGGAAAGGTGAAAAGATACGTCACCTACAGGAAGAAATTATTCCATAAATATCTATCACATTTCTATAATTAAACAAATTTTGTCCAAACGCAAAACAATCAGAAAAGGAGAGAGAGAGAGAGATAAGGACATGCGCACTCATATACGCGTATGCTTTTTCTGATTTCATGCATCTTATTTAAAAAACTATTAGTATTAACACGAAAAAAAATTACCACCTCCGGTTCCAGGTCATACTTTTATAATTTAGTTATACACGAAAGTGCTACACTTACTAGTATATTGAAGCATTAATAAAAAACGAATGGTCTGACAATGAGGAGCATGGTAATATATACGCTGAGCAGATTACATTTTCCTCATTACGAAAACTGTTTGTAAGTTTCCACAAAGCTTATGAGAACATCAGCTTCACACCACATGTGCTACCGGAGAACGATGGATATAATGAATAAAGAAGCTTAACATAAACTGAGGTAGTCTGCACAGTATTTACCTTATACGGGTTTTTGACATTTAAACATAAATCAGCAACGATTCGCTACTGTTTTGCAAGTGACAACTATAATCAAGGCTGCGATCTTGATATAAACACCTGACCCATTAGGTACATACATTTGTTAGTACAAACTAAGAATTGTATAGTGTAGAAAAGGCAATTCATCCAGTAGACCGGTTTCGGCTTTATTGGGGTCTCATCACGTAAGCTCGAACCTGGACACGTCTGCTTCGGAATCTGGTGCTCTGCCAGGTTCGAGCCCTGACCGTGGCAAATTCTGGCCAGTGTGCGGTGAGGTCCCAATATGGACGAAACCGGTCTACTGGAAGAATTGCCTTTTATACACTATGTATCTCGAAGTTTATACTGACAATTTATTTACTTGATGGGTCAGGTGTTTATATCAAGATCGCAACCTTTATTATAGTAATTGTTATCATCGTCCGCGCAACCAATGCACGTTTAAGTGACAACTAGTTAGTCCGGATTTAAAATAATGAAGCAACGTCGTGTTTAATGTCTAGAACCTATAGTAACCAATTGAATGAATAAATTAATAGTAATGGCATTTAAACAAACAAGCGTAGAACAGAAAACTAGTAATTTTAATCAAAGATTCGATTTAAAGGAGACAGTATCCCGTATAATAAAGCAAATTAAAGCGGTTCAGAAGAAAACATTTAATGCATCTAAACTGTGTTGTCTTTAATAGCCAATTAAAAAAAATCATCTCCATATGTTAAATAGTGTTGCGGAGAACTAGTATGTATGCATTTGTTTATTAGGTGTTACGCAGCAAGTAACAAATTCGTTTAAATGGGATCAGAAATATAAACTAAAGCCGGCAAGATCGAAAATATATACTCGCTACACATTTTATTAATGTGGGACAGGTTTACTGTGCACCTGCCTCACATGGCTTTTTCTCCAATAAATACCCACGTACATTTTGTGACACGTAATTCTCAAAGTATAATTAAAACCGACCGTATGCAATTACACTAAAATTGAAACCGACGACGTATAAGGAGATTTGATATTGAGTCTTACCTTGCATCTCCAGCTTTGCCTTTCTTCCGGCCTCGAATCGTTGTTGAGCTAGCAACATGCGTTCTTTAGCGGCACAATTGTCGAGACCTCTAGAAGACTCAATGCCAAGATGTCGAGTTATAATTCGCCTAGCAGTTCGCGAATCGGTTGCCGGTCTTGCTTTGAATGGCATTGACCAGTCTCCAGGTGAGTAAGCCAATTTAGCCTTGCTTTCTGCACTTGCCTCTTCCATTGGACGAGCCTATATGTATGTAAAAATGTGCCTTTAGAATGTAACTGAAAATCAGGCACTATTACTGATTCTAGGTTGATAATTTTATCTGCAGAGTATATACTTAATACACGAAAATTCCAATATATATTCTAAATTTGACATTAGAATAGGTTTCGTCCTAATAAGTAAACGCATATTGAGTCAATTACACAACATGCATACACAAATCAAAAACAATATGGGATTGGTTTATGGCACTACGATATTTTTCTATTTCGCTATCGTGCTCTTTTTGGTCTTCGAAGTGTTCAGTATAATAATTATCATCGTAGACAACAATACAACAGTAACAAAAAAATTCTGCTTCAATGCCAAATACTTTTCCGCTATAGTGCTCTTTCTCGTCTTCGAAGTGTACAGTAAAGTGATTACCATCCTAGACAAAAATACAGCAGTACGACAACAATCTGCTTCAATGTCAAATAATTATGAAAAATGTTTATATTTATACGTGTATTTAAGATAAGCAGGTAGTTAATTCCTAGTGCGAATGGATGAAGTTTATTTACTGCCAACCAAAGCTTAGGCTACACTCTTTATTTTATCAAATTTTACAATACTGCTTGTACGGTAGCCAATCTCAAATACACGAAACATGGGTCGCACCTGATTCATTATGTAAATACATTTTTCAGTATAAACTAAGCATTGTGTAGTGCAGAAAAGGCGATTCAATCAGTAGACCGGTTTCGTCTTTATTGAGAATTTATCACGTATTGTCCAAAATTTGCCGCGGTAGAGCTCGAACCTGGGCACGTCTGCTTCGGAATCTGTTGTTCTAACCAATAAGCTGCCATGCCGCACTAGATTGTACACCTTAGTGAAGACGCAAGAACTCAGTATTCCGTTGATTCCATTTATTTAAATGACATACGCTAACGCCGGTTGCTTGGCTAACCTATTACAGCCGGTGAACAATCGTTTAACTGGCTACAACTAGAAAGAGTACTTTGCATTTTTTGAAAAGAGACAAATTGTACAGGAGAAATCATTGGATTTGTCCATTTGATGTTGGGTAGTTATATAAGTGCTTTTAATCAAGTTTGCGAGCTTGAAGTAAACACCAATCCCATTGTATTTAACCAGTCGTTGAACAATAGCAAAACTACCTCCAGACGCACGCACTTTGCTATGTTGTTCGACGACTGGTTAAATACAATGGGATTGGTTTTTACTTCAAGCTCGCAAACTTGATTTAAAGAATTATTACCAACACCCGCGCAATCAATGGTTGTTTAAATCACTTTCCAATTTTAATTAAGGCTAGGCATGTGATTATGCTTCCATGTTTGAAAGGTATTCCAATAAATCGACGTCCAGAACTGTTCAGGAAAAATAACCTATTCGTGCATTGATACGCCCATGAGGCTTTCCCAGCCATATGAAACACTGCTTACTTATTTGTTCTTTTTGAGTGTTTGGGATTGATGTATATTTCTGGTTTAATTTTTATGTTGGCTATATTTGTAATTCAGCAAAATAAATTATTGTGGTCTATTTATCCAGTAAATCAGTTGATATGATAGATCGAATGCGCTACTAAACATAATAAATGTTTATAATGACATTGAGTTATAATTATTTGTGTACTTAGAAAATAGCATCTTCTATTGAGGGGCTTACAGAAGTACATTCTTCCAAAGTAAATTGTTTTCAAATGCCTAAATATAAAGAAAGTACGCATTTAAATGATAATATTTCCTACCTTAAGAAATAATGACTTATCCTCTAATGCCCTTTTTGCATCTGCAACATTTGTAAAAACAACAAGACAGTGATTATCGTTAACCCATTTCAGAGTGTAGCCTGTACTGTTAAAATTGCATATCATGTCTTCTAAGTGATTAGTTTGGACATCTTTAGAGAAGCCGTAAATCTCTATGACATGCTGATATTGTGCAAAATCGAGATTTGCTACTTTGTCTGGGCGAGGATTCGCTGTTAAAGAAATAGATGACGAAAATGACGATGCTTGTGCCTCGATTCCATCACTTCTTTTCCATACACTTTGTGGTCTCTCTGGCCAGCTACTGTCACCAATGCCACTTCCGCGAACTTGAAACTTCGGTTCCGAACTGCTTTTGCAAACAACCTTTTCTTGCAAGCTACTTTTATGTACTGGCTGTGATTCTGGTTTCAGCTTGCTTAAATTATCAGCTAACGAATCAATATCATCTTTCCCATTGACCGATAAATTGCATGTGTCCGTGTTTTCTTCACGCTGCCGTAAAGCGGGTGGCCGGTAAATCGCCTTTTCTTTTTTCATATTTACTTTGTTAGTTTCGGCAATTTATTATAATTAATATTTTACCTATATAACCTGAAAGAAAAACACAAAAATATAGAGATTGGTAATTAAAAACAGTATTTTGTAACCCAATTTTAAATAAATGTAACGCACTGAATCATTAAATCAACTTTTATACTTAGTTTTCGTTTTATATAGGCAGCTACCATTTACTGAATTTTAACCCCTATTTCTTAAGTTGAAAAACAACATAACAGCAGTATCAGCAAGATATTTTTATCGTAGCATTAGCATAAAAGTTCTATATAGGCAATTTCAATTTTGTATAATTATCTAGAACAATCACAACGCTATTTTAATTCCTCAAGAGATATTTTTAAATTTTCCAGAGCAAGAATATTTAGTCGAACGCCGAATAATTTACTGTTAAGAAAAAGTGCTAAGTGGCGCTAATTCGAATAAATGGTGATTTCCAATAAGGATAGATACCAAAAGAACCGTTTCTATTACATTTTCTCCCCAAGTAGCCACATATATATTTTTTTTCAATGTGCTGATCTTTAAGCCTTCTTTTAAAGTACTAGCGGTTGCAGGTATATTTCGATGTATATAAAACTATGCATCAGTCTTGTTCGGAATTGTACTCGAACTAATTTTCGTTTGAGTATCTCCTTTGAATGATCAGCTTCCATCTTACTTATCGTATGGCCATCTTTATTTTAAAAATTATTACCAATAACTGCACAATAATTGATTGTTTAATTGTATTAACTATACATATGTTGCGAAAGCTGCAAAAAGTTCATGTTCGTGACTGCATATAAATTGTGTAGCCAGCATTTCCAGTCAAGTACAATGAACGCGAGACAATTACAAGTGAGAGCCGCATACCTAATATTGCTTTCACTACATATGCATTGCGGTTTGATCCTCGCTAGTCTGTTTGCCTTCGTACTATGATGATGATCATTGAAGGACGAAACGTGTCAGTGCTTGCGACTGGCAAAAGTTTTGCTATGTTCATCAACGAATAGTTAAAGATTGGATTGTTGTTTGGTTGAAGCTCGCAAACTTGATTTAAAAGATTTATTTCATTTTCCAGGCTACGCATAAATCTAAGGTATACTCATGAGTTAAATACATGGCATAGCATAATTATCAGGATAGCTCACAGAAATGAGGCAAACTAAACCTCTCCAAAACATGAGATTACAGTGATTTAATGACAATTACTGACAACTCACTAGATAACAAATTAGTTCATTTGTGACCAGCAGGATAAACCAAAGACAGCATGAACGGAAAGTATAATCTCATGCATATTAGTTTCGTGCTTACTGGCGACTCATCAGTAGGAGCCTGTATTACGCCCTTTAACCACTGTATATTTGGTCGAAGAATGTGGAATAAAAGGACGGTACAATCTCCTAGACGAATGTGTAAACCTGCAATAGTGAAGCTAACATCATATAAAGTCAACGACAATGTGACTTCAACGCTAACTCACACTATATAATATATATACAGAGTCTGTAAATGATAGTAACACTATGGCTATTGTGTTAGTTACCAATACCAACATTATTGTACCGAAAAGGTACATGGTACAAACACTGGTTTCCGGGTCGGTACATGATATCAACCTGATGGATATCAATTTATGCTAGAGTCCACAGAAATTGAGAATTACAACAATTTCTGAACACATGTTCCACCAGTAAATCCATACACTCTGGCCTTGATCGATATCAGTTATCACATATCGCGGTAAGCATGACATCATTCAGTTCAATATATTACAGTTATATTAGTTCTTCGCAACAAACAGTATTTAACTCACTAGATTAATTACTGCACATGTACACTCATCCAAAGGAAATTACAGCGATTTAGCAACATCTGACTATTTGCTGGATAAGCGTATGTCAAGTCTGAATGTTTGTGTGTATGTGCGTGAGCGTTTACTTAAGACAGAGAACTAATCTGTTACAAGTAATTACAGGCATTCAAGTGAAACTAAAATAAAAATTGTCATTTCCTAAATGAACACGTCAGACCTATTTTTACACGTAATTTTCTAAATGAAGTAATTACGAGTGGCAATCCGATGAGGAGCGGGCAAGATACTATGAATACAGTAAATAATTAAGAATTACAAAAATTAAATTAGAAACGGATAAAGTGTTTCAATAGGGTAGAAAGTTAAATTACAAGGTTCGTAAAAGAATTTACCTGATTTTCGGATTGCGTACCGAAATATTTGAATCCACTGTCATCATGATTTTTGCAAATATTTCGACCTCCGGTTACGGAGGTCTTTTTCAATGCCAAACACATCACACACTTAGTTGACAATCAATATGTCAAGTGGAAATATTAATTTAAACCGCCTCATTTATACTTGTTTTTAGATCTCTTAAGCATAACGTTTTTTATATAAAAATGTTAGGAAAGTGTATGTTAAATTGGTTTGTGTATGTGTCTACATGTATACACTCTTCGCAATGAGATTACAGTGATTTAATGACAATTACTGACAACTCACTAGATAAGCGTACGTCATGCCTGTGTGTATGTGTTCTCGTTTGTTTTGAATTGAGGAGTAATCAGTTAATGCAAGTGTACACTCATCCCAGTGAAATTACAGCGATTTGGCAACATCTGACTATTCACTGGATAAGCGTGTTTGTGTGTATGTGCGTGAGCGTTTACTTAAAACTGAGAGCTAATCTGTTACATGTAATTACAGGCACGTGTAACGGTCATACAAGTAAAACTAAAATGATAACTGTCATTTCCTAACTGCACACGTCAGACCTATTTTACACTTAATTTTCTAAATGAAGTAATTAAGAGTGGCATTTTGGTGAGGAGGGGGCATGACACTATTAATAGAGTAAATAATTAATAGGTAGCAAAATTAAATTAGAAACGGATAGTGTTTCAATAGGGTAGAAAGTTAAATTAAACGGTACGTAAAAGAAATTAAAAATTGCCTGATAAAGAAGATACTAGTAATAGTGCAAAGAAATAGGTATTAAACTTCCCAACCAAAAGGAAAAAATAGAACCGTTAGACACATCAGGAGTATATGAAATTCCATGTAACGACTGTAACTTGATGTATGTGGGTGAAACCATGCGCCCAATTAAGGTTAGAAGAGGGGAACATAAAACCGCATGCAAGTATGCCCATGTTAATAGATCAGATCTTGCACGCCATACAGTAGAGACAGGACACACAATTAATTGGGATGGGTGCAGACGTATATCAATTTGTAGCCGTAGCAGATCGACTAGACTGATTAGAGAATCCATCGAAATTAAATCGAGAAATGACATAATGAATGAAACAGCCGTAGAAAAATCACTAGGTCCTATTTGGAATACAGCACTAAATAATGGTAGAAAACGAAGATTGCACGAATCAGAATCAGAATCAGAAACTCGCTCAAGTAAAAGAATAAGAACACTGGACTGATATTAACTTACAGAGGTGGAGAGTGAGTAATTCAATATCTCCTAATTTATTATCTGATTGTCTTATAATTACATCCTTGATTACTGTTATCTTATTTTATCTATTATCTTACGTTCTGTTGTTAATGTAGCGCCTTTAACAAACATTTATCAATGCATGATGGTAAGGTTTTTTTTTTTAAATTTTCTTTGCACTATTACTAGTATCTTTCTTTATCAGGCAATTTTTAAAATTTTTTTTACGAACCTTGTAATTTAACTTTCTACCCTATTCAAACACTTTATCCGTTTCTAATTTAATTTTTGTAATTCTTAATTATTTACTGTATTCATTGTATCTTGCCCGCTCCTCATCGGATTGCCACTCGTAATTACTTCATTTAGGAAAGTACGTGTAAAAATAGGTCTGACCTGTGCATTTAGGAAATGACAATTTTCATTTTAGTTTCATTTGAATGACTGGTACACGTTCCTGTAATTACATGTAACAGATTAGTTCTCAGTAAACGCTCACGCACATACACACAAACATACAGACTTGACATACGCTTATCCAGCAAATAGTCAGATGTTGCTAAATCGCTGTAATTTCATTTTGATGAGTGTACATGTACAGTAATTGATTACTCATCAATCCAAAACAAACGAGAACACATACACACAGGCATGACGTACACTTATCTAGTGAGTTGTCCTAATTGTCATTTAATCATTGTAACCTCATTTCGAAGATTGTACACATGCAGACAAACACATAAACCAATTTGATATACACTTAAGAGATCTAACAACAAGTATAAATGTGGCAGTTTAGACTAAAAATTTCCACTTGACATACTGATTGTCATTTGTGTATGATGTGTTTTCCATTGAAAAGGCCTCCATATGCGGAGGCCGAAATATATGGAGAAATCATTATTTCGGTGGATTCAAACATTTCGGTACGCAATCCGAAAATCAGGTAAATATGATATACTTTTTAAACTACGATGTTTGAATGCTTGTAAGCGTCTAAAATCATCATCTCTAACAGATCACGTTTCGGTAGCGTATAATAAATCTGTGCGTTCAGATGTATTATAAACACGACCTTTAAGGAAGAGTGAAATACTCTCGTTTTTTCTATAAATGACGAAGGTTCGATAAAGCTACTCAGGCTTTCGCAATTCTTCTTCGAACCTCGTCGGGCATATTGCCTAACTTATTGATAGAGCTACCAAGATATGTAAACCTGTCAACTATGTCTAGATGTTCATTTTGCAGTCGCAGCGTTGGAGTGAGTAGTGGGTGATCCTGTAAAAGTATCTTATATTTAGAGTGCGAATTTCATACCGTAAGACGGAACGTCTGCTAATCTTTTCAAGGTTGTCTGGGCAGCATCTCGATTGTCGAATAGTACGATATCGACTGCATAGTCAAAGTCGACTAGTTTACCACCCGGAAGAACTTCAACACCTGCATCTTGAATGTGTGGAAGGGTGATGTTCATAATAGCATCGATTACGAAATTAAACAAAAAGTGTGACAAACACCACTGCTGGTTGTAAAGTTATGCGTTAATTCGTTGTAAATCATAACGCGACTAGAACTATTTATGTGGAGAGCGCGTAAAATATTAATAAATTTTGTGGGCACACCACTTTTGGACCAAATATAGAATAAAACATTGAAATCCACCGAGTCAAATGCATTCTTGAAATCTAGAAAGACGGCTATTGTGAGACGGTGATATAAATGTCTCTGTTCAAGAACTTGCCTTAACGTAAATATATTATTTATACAACCTGGCTAAGAGCGGAATCCGGCCTGTACTTCTCTTGTATATAATTCAGGTGTAGCGGTAAAACGACGTAGAATAACCGAAACAAGTTACCTGATCATGATCATGCAGAGCTATACAAAACCCAAAGTTGACTAATGTTTAACTACCATATAATCACATAAGTGGTTCATGGAGTGAATATTATACCACGATGGTTATCGCACGCATTACAATTGCCTTTTTTGAAGGTAGGAATAATGTTAGACTTATTCCTATCAAGTAGAACGGTTTCCTTATTCCATATAGTATGGAAAAGTTTGGTCAACGCTCTCAAAATTATATCGCCGCCATCCTGAAATAATCATGGATGCGGTGTTGCATCTCGTACATCTGTTTCTGATGGTTCTTCCAGACTAACATTCCACACCGTTGGTGCAGACATGCTTCTGGGAATCGGAACTGACGCGGGTGTCCGAGAAAATTGATCTTTGAAGAGTCCATTCCATCTATCAAGACGACTTATTTTGTCGGTTATTAAATGGTTGTTACTATCATTTATAGTTTCACTATCTTTTAATTTTCTCGGACCTGTAGCGTGAATAAGTTGGAACAAACAGCGGCTATTACCTGACTCGAACGCTTCTTCCATTTATTCAACCTTTATGGTCCAAAAGATTTCGAAATCGACTTTTAAACTGAGCTTAAGTTGGCGTCTTACATTGCGACGAGTATTTTTGTAAGCAGAGCCAGGAGAGATTGGCGCCTTGTTTCGAGTATCTCCATAGATTTTACAGAGAGCCAATGGTTATTTCTACAGTGGCCTGCAATACCATATACAGTACTACCTGCATTGTGCATAATGGAACTTATCTTGAACCAAAGCAAATTAGGACTTTCACCATCAAGACTAACTAGCTTAGACTTTAGAATATCGTCATATTTTTGTCGGAAAGATAGTTGTTCCAGTTTTACTACACCAATTAAGGGTTTATTATAATTCACTTTCCCGGAATATTTTAGTGCTAATCTACAACGGATAAGTAGATGGTCTGAGTCGTGTTCCTAAAAGAACAACAATCCTAGATTCAACCACGCCATCTATAACTAATTACTACATGATTTATTTGAGTCCACTGTTGTCCCGGTGCTGGAGGGCGCCATGTAGTGCAACGTCTAACACTAGGTCTGAAGTGTGTACTACCCAAATATAATGTGTTCCGCGCAGCAGTCCAAAAGCCGTTCCCCATTATTGTCGAGCGTCGATTCTCTTACGATCACGGGGACGTACCAAAATCCACAATGCTTATCGTGTAAAACTGTAGTAAGTAATCGCCTTTTCATAGATTTTTTTCTCGATCTAATAATTTGCAGCCTTAATACTAAATGACCATCACAGGAGAATAAATCAGCTTCTTCAAATTTTCATCTTCCTAAAACAATTATTCACACACAGATAACTGTCTTTTCCTACGCCAGGCGGCAGGTTGGCTAGGACACCAGATTATGAAGCAGACGTGCCCAGGTTCGAACCTGTCCGCGGCAAATTCTGGAAGTAACTGATGATGTCTCAATTATGACGAAACCGGTCTACTGGATGAATTGCCTTTTCCAGGAATTACAATACTTAGTTTATACTGACAAATGTATTTACATAATGGGTCAGATGTTTATATCAAGATCGCCACCTTGATAGAAGTAATTTTACTGTGATACCTTGCTTAATAATTTGTATAACTATTTCTTATAGCCAGTAAATAAATTTATAGTCGTTTGCACAAAAAATATACAAATACAACCAATTATACAGACATTAAAGCGAACAAAATACCAAACAGAATGCCAGATATCCCGATTGGAAGTATTAGATTTCATAGTAAATCATATTGCTGAAAAAAAGAAAATAGGACAGAGAGAGATCTGGACATCGCAAAAAAAAGAGATATATTAAACAGGCGTTTATCTTATCTCCAAAAAATTCGATTCCATGGTCGGTGTACTCTTAATAAAAGAAAATTCTTCCTAGAACCCTCTCCGACGTATCCAGAGTTCGTTGCGTTACCACGTCCGACTACTCACCCCAAAGTGAACAGAAAATCTCTGTGAGCAAGGCCGAGAATAATAATCCGATTCTCTTATGATTCCCGGGGGCTATCAAAATTCGCAATGCCTATCGTTAGGACAAAATCAGATGATATACCAATCGCCCCGTCTTAATAGCGAATTACTGCTTCACATGGGACTGATTGACTTATGGATACCTTCCGTTACCCTGGAACCCTTCTATACATCGGCATTCAAGATTCTCACTTGAATAACTATCATATAGTTAATTGATTGGTGCCGTGATTAATTGGAATGTGAAAACCGATATCGATCTAGGCCAATTATATTGATTTGTTGAGTTAACCATTGTTCAGAAGCAATTGCAATTCTTAATTTTGGCGAAAATTATATCTCGAACCCGGATTTTTATACTGCTTCAGAAATCGCCCTTCTGAAGATATTTAGGCTAAAGGCACTTACGCGACGAAGAACGGCGTAAATTTCCAGTGATCTGTGGCGCAATCTCAGGAAAGTTTACTCTGTATCAAAATCAATATTTGGCTTTAGTTTCGTTCAGGAAAGGGTTTCGTATTATTATATTGTCCAGGAAAAAATATTTTGTCAATGATGCTTAAATCGGTGTCAGTTTGATCTTCTAAGAGAGCTTTTTTCTGCAGAGATTTTTCGTGAACCTAGTGCTTCAATATACGTAGATAGGGTTCGTAGTACACAAAATAGTATTACACATAATGTCAATTTTAAGAGATCATTTGATATACTCAGCTATTCTTTTTAAGGTAAATATAAACAAATTCCTGTCCTGCCCTAATTTGTTTACATTTACTTAAATATAAACTATTAATCAAGTTTGCGAGCTTGAAGTAAACACCAATCCCATTGTATTTAACCAGTCGTCGTACAAAATAGCAAAAACTACCATCAGTCACACGTAATTTTGCTGTTGTTCGACGATTGGTGTTTAATTCAAGCTTGCAAATTTATTACCACTAACCGCGCAATAATTGATTGTTTAATTGTATTAAATATACATGTTGCGAAAGCTGCAAAAAGTTAATGTTCGTGACTGCATATAAATTGTGCAGCCAGCATTTCCAGTCAAGTACAATGAACGCGAGACAATTACAAGTGAGAGCCGCATACCTAATATTGCTTTCCATATATATATGCATTGCGGTTTGATCCTTGCTAGTCTGTTTGCCGTCGTACTATGATAATGACCATGGAAGGTCGAAACGTGTCAGTGCATGCGACTGGTAACAGTTTTGCTATATTCATCAACGAATGGTTAAAGATTGGATTGGTGTTTGTTTCAAGCTCGCAAACTTGATTTAAAAGATTTATTTCATTCTTCAGGCTACGCATAAATCTCAGCGGTTGAAGGTATACTCATCAGTTAAATACATGTCATAGCATAGTCCACTTGCAGCAAAATAATGTTAGATCGATTCCATTACATACACAATTATTATTAAATTAGGAATATTTTATAAGCATGATAAATATAGCTACATTTCGATCCGTAAAAGCGATCTTTTCAGTTATAAAATGCTAATAATCTGACGTTAAATTAGTGGCGATAATACAAATAACGCCCACATCCCTCAATAACACCTGATGCGTTACATTTTTAAAATGAAAGTTTATTTGTTGCGAGTAAACATTAACGATATTTTTTATACCGCCATCATTAAAAGATTGTGGTACTGGTCTGCCAATTCAATCGGATATATAGAATATTTTCATCTTCCTAAAAAATCTATTCACTTGAATAGAATAGAATATCTTTATTTGGATTCAAACCACACATATTCCATCAAATAATAAAATTGGAAATTGTACAATATATAAAAAAAAATTATCACATCACAATAAATGTGCAATTAATATCATGTAGATAGGTATATCTCACTAGTTGTACAATACAATATATCAATATCAGAAAATTCGACTGAAAAGAATAATATATACATTATCAAATTAGGAACAATTAATGTATAATTCGAGTGTAACATTATGCAAAAATTGAGAACCATGACTAGCAATTGATTGTATGTAATGTTAACTAATTAGAAGAAATAGTGCATAACATTTCAATTATAACAATACAAAACTTGGAAATAAAAATCTCTAGAAAATCTGTTTTCGATAACAATTATCCTTGTCTTTTATTCAACCATGAGAAAGTATTATCATAATCAAAAGAATAACAAATATCAGCAGAATTGCAGACTTTTTCAAGTTCAGTAGATAAAGTTTTAAAAGACATCTTAGATGGAGGCATTTCTCTAAGCCCCTTCGGCAATTGGTTATAAATTTTGTAGATTTTCGAGAAAGAGAATAACTTGCTCGCTACATTCCCCACCAAAGGAGGAGATATTGCCAAATGTCCAGATCTAGTTCCAACTTCATGACTCTTTCTTATCGGAGTCATATAGGCACCAGTCCACTGGTTCAAATGGAAAACTTTTATACAATAACACATCCTCCGAAACCACAGCGATTGCAATGACACAAACTGTAATCTAGAGGCGTATATAGTGCAAGAAATAGGACTAATATGTTTCACAACCTTTCTTTGTACAGCTTCTATATTATTAGACAAACCCTTTTTTAATGGATTCCAAGTAGCGACAGCATATTCTAGTACCGGTCTAATCCATATTATATACATTTGAAGTTTTATATCATTTGATAAGATATTTCGATTTATTAGTGCCCATCTTTTCTTGGCACTGCCTACTATACTTTCAATATGTCTCTCAGCAGAAGCTGTACATTGAATAGTTATGCCTAAATCCTTAATTTCTTGCATAAGTTTAATCTCAAACACATCATTAATAACAGCATCATGAAAATAAACATAATTAAAGTTTGTTCTGTTCCCTATTTTTAAAGCTTTCGTCTTTTTATTGTTTATTCTCAGCCCTAGTGTGATCAAATATTTACTCAAATCATACAAATCTAATGTCACATTATTTTTTGGAGAATTCGACATTCTTTGGATCAATTGGGAAGATTATTTTTAAATCATCAGCGAATTTGCAAACTCGACCGTTAAGGATCTTAGTTTCCAAATTTGCAAATACAATTTTAAATAAAATTGGCCCCAAGCTTGATCCCTGTGGAACTCCACTCGTTACTCGTTTCGATTTTGATATCAAATCGTTTACTTGAATACTCATTCGTCGATTATATAGATAGTATTTAAGTAATCTAGAAATATTCGGATCAATATTCAACAAACTAATCGCATTCAAAATAGCATCAAAAGATATAGAGTCAAAAGCTTTTGAGATATCTATAAATACAATTAATGCATCTAACTTATTCTCGTCTAATGTGATTACATGTTTCCACATGGAAAGCATATTGGTAGTTGTCGATCTACCTTTCGTAAAGCCATGTTGACATAAGTCAAAATCAGCCGGTAACATACGTTCTAAATGATCTAGTATCAATCGTTCTATTATCTTCAAAAACGAAGGGATAATAGAGATTAATCTATAATCACTGGCGCACGTTGGCTTACTTACTTTTGGCAACGGCTTAGCTACTATCGTTAGTATATCGATTGGTAATTTCCCATTCTTTAAAATTATATTTATAAAGTTGCAGAGTACATTCATAAATTTTAAAGGTAATTGAAGCAAATTATCAATCGAAATACCAAGGTGATCTTTTTGTTTTTTTGATTTGATTTTTAACATCAATTTTATCAATTCATCACTGTCAATAACAAGTCCTGGTTCCTGGTCTCCCAAAGAATCAGATGGTTCTATAAAATCTCTCCCATTCTGTGGATTGCATATCAAATTGCCAAATACTTCCTCCAATTCACAGAGAAATCCATACTCAGTTTTATCCACAGGTAGAATAAGCTTTAACTTTTCCTTGTATTTACTGTAATCTGTGAGGAGTTTGAATCCTAATCTAGGATTACTCTTCATTTTGGCCAAAATAATTCGTTCTGATCTTTGACGGATTATTAGCAGTGATGAATTAATTTCCTTATCAATGGAATCTAATCTCATTTGTTTAATACTATTAATAAGACTACACTTTATTATATTATCTCGTTTAATTCTTAGTTTACACAGTTTCCTATTAATTCGTTTCGGTATAATGTCCGTAAACGTAGCTGCCTGAAATAAAATAGATAATAACGATGAAACAGAAGAAACAAATTCATCAGTATTCAAGAAATAAAAACAGTCATAATCAATCAGTATACTTAATTCTCTAAAAAAAATTCCAGTTGATTCTGGAACAGTGCACGTGTGCATTTTCAAAACTTAGTTTCTGTGTTATGCCACTCAAGATGTTCCATTGTAAAATAATTTGTTTGTGATCCAATTCTTTGAAATAATTGACAACATCATAACTGTGCGATTTCACCATTTCAATTCAAGTATACATGATCTAAGCATTGTGAACCTCTAGTTGATTCATTTATAATCTGCTTGAGATCATGGTTAGAAAAAAAATTGGTTATTTCACAGTCCTGTAACTTATTAAAGTCACCTACCACTACATTATAGCCATGGCAGTCAAAGATAAATTGAAAAGAATTGGTAAATGTTTGATCATCAAATAAAGTAGCATACGGCGGTCTATAAACCGCTGTTAAGATCAGATTCTCAAATTGTATAGATAAGAAATCAATGATAGCATTATCATCACTAGTATGTAGAATTTTCGCCTTAAATACAGATTTACTATAAATGAGTACTCCTCCACCTCTTTTATCCAGCGATCTGTCTTTTCTAAATAAAGAATAGTGAGGAATATCAAATTCATGGTTTTCTATGTCATTATTAAGCCAGGTTTCAGATAAAATTATAAAATCAAAATCATTACTTATTATAAAATTACAAAGCAAAAAGTTTTTGTTCCTAACACTTCGAAAGTTAGCATAAAATAAGGTAAATGTGGAACACGACTTATCTAAACAATAATCAACTTTTACTGATTCAGCTTTGCTGGCTTCTTTATTATGCGTTTCCCAGGTTTTGAGGCCATTCTTCCTCTCCCCCCGCTGTCCACAATATTTATTAATGAAACATCGTTTTTTGATGTTGCAGTCTCAGAGGTTGCTTGATCAGTGGTTATCAGCTTCCGTTCCTGGTTGCTTATTAACTTTTTTGCTTTAGCCAACTTTCGTTGGAGAAACGTTTTGTCCCGGCCAATAAAAATGCTGCGAAAACTCAGACTCTCATCTTTCTTTTTGTTGATGGACTCAATTTGCATATTTGTTGGGCGTTTTGATAATTTCACAATAACTGGCCTTGGACGATCCGATCGTTTACCCACCCTAAAGCATTTTGCAATATCCGCATGTGTCTCTTCTTTTATTAACGCATTTAGTTTCTGGACATCATTAACCTCAGCATTTTCAGCAAGATTAAATAATACTAATTGATCTTGCTTGCTGTTTCTCGCTGATACTTCGTTCGCCAATATATTCAATATTTCTTCGCCAGATGATTTATTTTTAACAGGCGTATCACTTTCCACTGTTATAGCAGCCAATTCAATCCAAGGCTGAACATCAATTTGTATTTTGTCTAATTTAATGTTTAACGCTTCATTCAGTTCAACTATACGCACGCTTAAAGTCTCATTATTTTTAACTGCCTGTTCCAATTTCATCGCATTCACAACAGCCTCATTCTTCAATATAGACACTTCATTTTTTAAATAGTTGTTGTCTTCTTTCAATACCTTCACTGAGTTCTGGAGATCCATAACAATTTTTTCAATATCAGAATGCGACAAAATTGGAGCCATTTCAAATCGCGCGCGCACAAAAAAAAACATATGGTTAATTCTCAAGCCATCAGTACAATAATGACCAGATCTCAGACATCACTTTGCAATACAGTGAGAAGGACCTCTACATGCAAACAGGCACAAACACAAACACAAACGCATACACACTTACCAATCGGCCAAAACAAGAAATAGAAGTAGAAACGAGTCAGATTTGTTGCCACCAGCATAATAAATTGAAAACCCAGAATGTATATAAATGAAAGATTATAGAGTGATATTTATTAATCTCGCAATAAATGGCCTGTACCCACTTTGTTATTAATGTGTTTTCTTCCTATTATATATATATATATATATATATATATATATATATATATATATATATATATATATATATATATAGCTGTTAAGTGGATGTTTCCATGTTCTTTCATGTATTTGCATATATAGGGTTTATTTACTTAGACCAATTCTTTGTTTAAAACGACTAGTATGTCACCAGTTTTTAAATATATAAATAGAACTGTTCCGAAACGAAATTACCACATTTGCTTAAATCTGCTGTTGTGAGCATTGTACTGAGTATGTGTGATTATAGGCCTGATGATGAAGCGAGAAATATCGCACCAATGCTCTATTTTGCTTCCCAAGGTATGACCCGCCGCTACAGCTAACAATTTGTATAGCAATTACTAGTGGTTATTAGGCATCATATAATTGTTGAAGCAATTAACAAGTATGCACCAGACCATAATCAGCAAATTACGAAATATTTTCGGTTAACCTATGGACAAAATAATAACCAGGTTCGAATCAATGTTCGAACTCTGCTCTAGTATACTAATCAAGCATCACGAAGAGGAATTTCTTTCACTTTTCTTTTCTCAGAATGCAAAGTGATTTAATGGCTCAAATGAATTCCCTGAAATTTTGTCAAAATTAAATTCAAAATTTAATACGCTGGAACAATGAGAACGCGCGCTTACCGTTCATCAATTACTTGCGACTTCGCAACTGTATAAGTGGGTTGCATTTACCATGCAAAACATTCTGCTCTGATAGATATCTGTGATTACTGTCGTTCTCTTTGCTGCACTGATTATTTACACCGATAATCTGCTTGCTTTTACCAATCTGTGTCACTAATTTGGTTATTCATAAATAATGCCAATCTTCTTGTTCCCGCTCATCTAGTCGTACTTAATTTATCGTCTATTAATCGTATTTCTACATGTTCCAGCCATTTCGGTGTTGCCGCATAGCTTCAAAAAGACTAGTTAAGTCCTTCGAACAGCAATTGGCATATCCTGTTTCATCAATTATAATTGTGCACGGACATCTGCTAAAAAAATCACAAGCCAACGAACGAGGCACAAAGAGCAAGTGTCTAAAAGGATTTGTGGACATCCACACGCCGCTAACACTCACAATCTCTCATGGCGTCTGCCAGTGAATGTCTCCATGGTCCTGCTAATGGCCAGAAACTGTAACCGATTTCTCAAAATCCCCATTTTGTCTTTCTAGTAACGTCACATGGCACTCTTACTGGAGCGTTACATATTACTAGGAAAAATATATACGATCCTTTTGATCTTTTTAGTTCTGATTATGGAGATGCTTTCTCGTGATTTAAAGAAGTCAAAAATAAATGTAATTAAACAATAATTTATTGCGCAGGTGGTGGTAAAAATTCTTTAAATCAAGTTTGCGTGCTTGAAGTGAACACTAATCCCATTGTATTTAACCAGTCCTCGAACAATATAACAAAACTACCGCCAGTCGCAACGCACTGACGCGTTTTGACCTTCTATGATCCTCATCAGAGTACGAAGGCCAACTGACTAGCGAGGATCAAGCCGCATTGCATCGCAAGTCAGTTTGCCGTCGTACTCTGATGATGTTCATGGAAGGTCGAAAAGCGTCAGTGCGTTGTAACTGGCGGTAGTTTTGTATGTTATTCAAGGACTGGTTAAATACAATGGGATTGGTGCTCACTTCAAACACGCAAATTTGATTTTTAAAATTGTTACCTCCATCCGCGCAATCAATTATTGTTTAATTGGATTATCTAATTGGCTTCCCATATATGCAATGAGGTTTGATCTTCGCTAGTCAGTTTGCCATAGTACTCTGATGATGATCATAGAAGGTCGAAACGAGTTAGTACGTTGCGACTGGTTGAAGTTTTGTTATGTTGTTCGAGGACTGGTTAAATACAATGGGATTGGTGTTCACTTCAAGCACGCAAACTTGATTTAAAGAATTTTTACCACCACCCGCGCAATCAATTATTGTTTAATTGTATTGTCTATGTAATTTTGTGACGAAAGCTACAAACAGCTAATATTCGTGACTACATATAAATTGTGCAGTCAACATTGCCAGTCTCCTACAATGTATGCAAGACTACTAGAGGTGAGAGCCGCATAACAAATTTTGATTTCTATATATATGCAATGCGGTTTGATCCTAGCTAGTCAGTTTGCTTTCGTACTCTGATGATGATCATGGAAGGTCGAAACGCGTCAGTGCGTTGCGACTTGTTTTCTCAAAGAGTTGTTGATAGTTCTGTCGAATTATGCACTGGAGATAAACGTATGCGCTGTAACTCCAAACGTTTCTAGGCAAGAGCCCAAAAACTTTGCGCATGTCCGGTGGAAGGGGCAATGAAATTTTTGTTAACAAGATGAGCAGATAATTCAACAGGAAATCAAGGCCGATTATATTGCGCGAAACCTTGGCTAATTTGATGTGAGAAAATTCACATCTTAAACCTATGTTACGAGAGCAATGCCGGCAACCATATGTGAAATTGAGCTAAAATTTAGCTGATGCGAGTAGAACACTTATAGACATCTAATACATGCATTCACCCTTGAGAACAGAAACTGTTGCACCTCTATCTATGATAAGCGGAGATGCAAATGTTCATTTGGTTGCCTGGTTGATTGACATTATTTGTACTTTTTTCGAGGCCAAGTCCACTCGTACGAAATAAATAAATATAAACTGTTGCAGTTGATCAATTTTGTGCGAGATGATTACAAGTTGTTTCCTTGTTGTTGCTTGTGGTCATTTAAGGAAGGAAACTGACATCCTATTGGTAAATTCTCCGAAAGATACAGTCAATTTCGACAACTGTAGAAACAATTTTGGTGATTATACTACCAGTTCAAAAGTTCGCATATTAATTTGTATTATTATTAACACTGCTCTCCTCTCCTGGCGCGGTCATCAATATAATGCCCCGGTTAATGAAGTGCCGCGTGGCGTTACTAAGAATAACAAATAAGAATTCGTGGATAGCAATTTCTGTGTGTGGCCCTTAACTGGACCAGGAAAATATTCACCGCCAATTTCCACTATCTCTGTCTGTCCTATTCTTTGGCGATTGATCATTTCAATAGCTGCATGTTAACAAGTAGAGTTGCCGAAACAGGGTGTGTAGGTTGCATTTCGAAGGCCTTGACTAGTCTTGTTGAAGATGAACGGCAAAACTAAAATGGCTGGCAAACGTAGAAATCTTATTATAAGATGACCAATTACGTATGGCTAGATGCAATGCTACTGTTACAACTTGATTATATAATACAAATTAATATGCTAAATAATTAAATATAAATTTTTGGTCGAGAGTTTTGTCGTGCATTAAACAATGTCATTATATAAATTAATCAAATTTTATCACCGAATCATTTTATTTTTTCCATCCTGCTAAATATATAGAATAGAATAGAATAGAATAGAATATCTCTATTTGGATTCAAACCACACATGTTCCATCAAATAATAAAATTGGAAAATGTACAATATAAAAAAAGTTATCACATCACATAAAAATGTGCAATTAGTCTCATGTAGATAAGTAAATCTCACTAGTTGTACTGTACAATATTGTAACACGCGGCTCCGTGTTACAACCCAACGAAGGTCAATTTTTACAAACGCTGTGCTCTTTAAGGTCAAATATTCTAACTCTGTCCTTAAACAATATTTCTCTTAGCTGTGATTTTAGGAACAATCTCTTTTAGTCTCAAGCAGTTTTAATCGATATTTTTTGAACTGCAATTTTATTTGTAATTAATAGTGTTTTTATAAAATAGACAGAACCGCGCGCGATCCGCGAGGATCACGCGGTGGACTATTGTGTCGCTGCGGATTTATTACGCTCAGTTGGATTATTAACAATTTTTACTGTTGTCAGTTAATTGTGCCATTCAGAATTTCAGAGAATAATAGATTATAATAATGACATGAACTAAATATTCGTGAGTTTTTGGTCATTGAAGTCTTTATGGGGCTTACTCCTTCATTTTAGTGATAGCTTTTAACGATGACTTTTTACATATCTTCATATGTTTTAAATCGATGATAAAAATACAATTCAATCCAGACATTTGTGTAAGAATAACTATTTGTGTGTAAAACATTTTCCTCTATAAACATAAATCATCTTACTATGTTCATATTGTCATGTATTTTTAATCGTTTGACTATTCTCACTGTGAATGGTGTTTAAGACCTATTTTTACAGCTGACTAACATATATTCAATTTGAACTAACTGTGAATTACATTACTATTTGCAACTTTATATCTAATATACGTATGACCAGATGTTTTTGCCTTCTCACATCAATCATCCGAAAAAGATCAGAGACTGATTAGGCGCACGGGTAGTAATAATAGCCACCATTGATATGTAGTAGGGGTACAAAATCAAGAACGAGATAGCAACTCCGCAAAGTACCCCTACAATATATCAATATCAGAAAGTTCGGCAGTAAGGAATAATAGATTCATCATCAAAATAGGAAAAATTAAGGTATAATTCGAGTGTAACATTATGCAAAAAAAGTGAACCATGACTAGCAATTGATTGTATGTATTGTTGAATAACATGATGATATAATGCATAACATTTGAATTTTAATAATACAAAACTTGGAAATAAAAATCTCAAGAAATTCTGTTTCCGATAACAATTATCCTTGTCTTTTATTCAACCATGAGAAAGTATTATCATAATCAAAATAAAAAATATCAGCAGGATTGTAGACTTTTTCTAGTTCAGTAGATAAAATTTTAAAAGACATCTTAGATGGACGCATTTCTCTAAGCCCCTTTGGCAATTGGTTATAAATTTTGTAGATTTTCAAAAAAGAGAATAACTTGCTCGCAACATTCCCCACCAAAGGAGGAGATATTGCCAAATGTCCAGATCTAGTTCCAACTTCATGACTCTTTCTTATCGGATTCATATAGGCACCAGTCCACTGGTTCAAATGGAAAACTTTTATGCAATAGCACATCCTCCGAAACCATAAAGTTTGCAGTGATACAAACTGTAATCTAGTGGCGTATATAGTGCAGGAGATAGGACTAATTTGTTTCACAACTTTTCTTTGTACAGCTTCTATCTTATTGGACAAACCCTTTTTTAATGGATTCCAAGTAGCGACAGCATATTCTAGTATCGTTCTAATCCATATTATATACATTTTAAGTTTTATGTCATTCGTTAAGATATTTCGATTTATTAGTTCCCATCTATTCTTGGCACTGCCTACTATCCTTTAAATATGTCTCTCAGCAGAAGCTGTACATTGAATAGTTATGCCTAAATCCTTTATTTCTTGCATAAGTTTAATCTCAAACACATCATTAATCACAGCATCATGAAAATAAACATAATTAAAGTCTGTTCTGTTACCTATTTTTAAAGCTCTCGTCTTTTTATTGTTTATTCTCAACCCTAGTGTAATCAAATATATACTCAAATCATATAAATCTAATGTCAAATTATTTTTGGAGAATTCGACATTTTGAATAGTTCTGAATCAAAGAATTCTATTGTTCAATCGGCCAAACATTTTACTTGCCTACGTGCTTTTGCACCATATTCTGCTAATTTACCAGTGGCAGTTGACCAGTTTAAACAGTAGAAGCACAAAAGAAAGCAACATTCAAACGCTTTTGCTACAGTTTATATTGAATTATTTTGTTACAATAGACTTAATCACGAAAACATTACAACCGATAATTATGTGTCCATTGACCAGTCTATTTGCCAATATGACCCGGCCAATATAACCAATAAACTTCTGCATTTTCTCGATTTAAAAACAAAGAGGAATTCATCGTGCATCAGTTTGTGTTCTTAAGTGCGAATCCAAGTTCTAGATGTCTCTATTTGTCCTACTCGCAGCAGCTACGACGAAGCCCGTTCCCATATTTGGTTGGCGACATCGCTATCTTACGTGAAGTTTCTCACAACTTCATCGTCGTCAAATTCTCGCACAATATAGTAGGTTTTGATTTCTTGTTGAAATATCGGCTCATTGTTGATACCGCTTTTAAAAAGATCGTTGACTCTTTCATCGGAATTGAGCAAAGTTTATGGACACTTGCTTCCGAATGTTTAGATTTACAAGTCCTACAACCATCTCCAGTGCATCATTTGACAGAATTATTAAAAATAAAAAATAACACAAGTCGTTGTTTGATTCTAGTATGCCAGAGCCATGTCTCTTAAACAAAATGCATCATATCATCACCACAGAGAAACCTATCGCACATATGAAGAGAACGCTACACCCAGCTAAACTGAAAGCTGCACAAGAAGATTTTTCAAGACTTTTATACGAGGGCATCATCAGAACATCAAAACGTTCATATATATCACCATTACGCTTTATCTCTAAACCAAACGGATCCTACAGAACCCGTGGAGATTATCGCAAGCTCAATTTTGTGACCAAATCCGATGTTCATGCTATTCCCAATATAATAACATTACTTTAAATACTCAGCGGTAGCAAATTCGTTTCAGAGATTGACCTCAGACAAGGCTACCATCACATTCCGGTATCGAAAAAGATGTAGAAAAAACTGCATTCATCACTATTTTCGACCTATTCGAATACCTTTACATGCCTTTTGGTCTAAAGTGTGCCACTCAGACATTTCCAAGTTTCATGAACAACATACTCCGCAATGACGCCGATTACTGTATGTTATTGTTTGATTACATAAAGGATTTTACTCCCATTCCAAACATATAATAAATGTTCTATCGTACATATAAGATCACGACTCACAATCGCTCGTTACAAAACGCAAATTACAACTACATCTTTGGATTTTCTAAGCATCTTATAACACCTCAAGGTATACATTTTTCCGTCTAAGACCAATTGAATATAGAATATTGCGTCACCTATGTCTTTGAAGGAACTAAAGAAAATATTGTGAGTTCTAAACTATTACCTCAATTTTTTCGCGGCCTATCAAAACAATTATATCCATTATGTAGGCACATGAGAAATTGAAAAAGACGTATTATAAACTCCACTATTACTTGATTCTCTGATGACGAGGAATAACTCCGTCATACAATTTACTTATTAACAAATGCCACTATTAAAACGCATTCATAATTCTAGCGACCTTTTAAACTCACAACAGATGCTTCTGAATCTGCTATTGGAGACAATTTGAAACAAGAGATCGACGGAGTTCGGAGGCTTATTAGTTTTTACTTCCGTAGAAACCAGATACGACTCTTTTGATTAAGAACTCCTCGTCATTCATTGTGCCGTGCGCTACTTCATTAGCATCATAGGTAGCAGGAGATTTTTTGCTAATACAGATTATTCATCATTAGTTAGCGCAACTTGAAATAAGACATCAACCCTCGTAAAGCAACCTGTCAGAGTAGAAAGACTGCTGTCACATCTGAGTGAATTACAATTCGATATATTTCATAAAAAATAAGAACAAAACGTTATTGCAGACCAACATTCCAGGCCAGACATCTCGATACAACCAAAATTGCGATTTTCAGTCAAACCCATGACTCTCGGCAAATTTGCACTAACACTAAACCTCCTACGAACAGAACCACGCGGTGACACATATATTCAAAGATCAGTAGCTCCTCATATCTTCAAGTTCGTAGGCTGATTCTGGGAAGGTTTATCCATTGTTTACTTCACGGGTGCGCAGCCCCACAAGCTAGTTCTGCTGACCAGCCTCCAGAGAATGTTTCTCAAACTCATTCACTCTATTTCTCACCCAATGAGTTAGGCGAATGTCAAACTTATTACAGATCGTTTCTGGGGTCATAGGCTCAGGTACAACGCTAATCGATGGGTTTTTATATGTGCTATATGTAAGAAAAACAAGCTCACCCGGCACACACATTCTAAATTGGAACATTTCCAAACTACTTCACGCCTGGCCAATGTCAATATTGACAGCTTATCTAACTCAGGTTCAAGATTTTAGCTATCTTCTAACTATGATTGATAGCTTTACCCGATGACCTGAGCTATACCTCTTAGCACCATTTCTGCAGATGATGTCATTAATGGTTTATCCCTGTATGGATAGCATATTATGGTTTTCCAACAAGGTCATTACTGATAGAGTTTTTTGCTTCTCATTCAAACGTTTCAAAACGAACATCAGATGACTGCCTACAACCCACAGTCTAACTATATGGTAGAGAGAATGCATAAAATACTCAAATCAGCTTTAGCATTCTCGTCCATTAATCGAATTTGGATCGATGACTTTCATTTAGTTCTATTTTATAATGGCTCCAGTAAATGTGAATCTATTATGCTTTCTGCGTAACAACTCTTGTATAGCATAGACTTACGCCTGCCTAGTTAGCTCCTACATTTACTTACCGTACAGGAATACCCACTAATCGAAGCATCTCGCCTTCGACTTTATATCAGTAACATGTCTGCCCAGCATCCGAGACATACTATCGGCCAGTTTTTGTTCATCCGCAGCAACTTAGTTGCAAGAAATTACCTGTTCGTAGCAATGCTGCTGTTGCAAAATTGAAACTCAGGTATCGTGGTCCTTACACGATTTGGTTCAGACAGCCTAAATATATCATTATAATGCAAGTTGCGACACCTTTTTCATTAGGCATTAAGAGATTTAATCCTTTTCTCTAACTGCCTGCTCCTGACTAAATACAGCTTTCTACACAAGATTCGGGCTCTACAACCCTACAATATTAGCAAAGTAATAAATTGTTTTGTATGACGTGTAGCTGATGCACATTTTGCGCAGCAATTGAGCCCTAATTCACGTGACGTGATCACCAGAGATCCATATGATTCTAAATTTTTCTCATACTCACCTGTCTGACGAGATATTACCAGCAGTTATTAGCTAACAGTTGTGTATATTTTGCTAAGAATTCTTCGGTATTATTCTATTCTTGCGGCAATGTTCGAGCACACTTTCGTTTTTAATATTTGATTTTCATGTATTTTTAAACACCATCATTTTTCACAGTGTGGCTCACAGCTCAACCCACAATTGCTTATTATGATATGACCACATACTTAAAGCTAACGCTTTGTGAAGAAACACTAAGTTGTCACCGGTTTCATATCATAGTATAGACAATTAACATACATACCGCAATTTCATCAGATACAAATTTTAAAATCACTAACGAATATCATGTATCAAAGCGACGACTAAAAACTAGGTCCTGTGGTCTTATAGAACTCTCATTCAAATCGATGCAGTCTGCCAAGTAAACGAACATATACTTAGCAACTTTAGTTGTAATCAACTTCGCAAATTCAACGCTGCGACTCTTTAAACATACCACATTACTTTATTTTGCTTCAGGAGGTATGACGGGCTACTACGGCTAACAATTTTTGTAGCAATTAGTAATGGTTATTCGTCATCATATCATTGTTGAAGCAATTAAGATTATGAAGTAGCCCAGCATTATGATACAATTTTCTTTAACTTATGGGCAGAATAATAACGCGTTTCTTAACTTGGTTCGAACCCAGTACTACTGTTCTAATCAAGCTTCGCAAGGAGGATTTTTTTCTTTTTCTTTTTTTTAGAAGGGAACGTGATTTAATGGCTCAAATTAATTCACTGATAGTTTGTTATAATTAAATTCAAAATTTAATACGCTGAAACATTGTGAACGCTCAAAGTACAGTTGACCATTTACGTGTCAATTCGCATCTATATAAGCACGTTTTAATTACCACTCAATATATTCTGCTCTGCTCAGTAACTGTGGTTGCTGTCGCTCTCTCCGCTGCAATATCTACACCCACTACTCTACTTGAGATTGCCACGATGTATCACTTATTCGGCTGGTATTCAGTCACGCCAATCTTGTTGATGCGCATTCAGTCATACGTAATTGACCATCTAATAATCGGATTTCGACTTATGCCAGCCATTTCGATGTTGCCGCAGACTTATAACAAGTTTAAGTTGACTCTGCGCTAGTGGATTTGGGGGGTTGTTGATTTGCAATGTCAGGTTCGCAAAGATCCTATTGATTTCTGTTTCCAAGTACGCATCGATTTAATCTTCGTTTTGGCTGGGTGCGGATTCATCCCTTCCTTCCGAAGGTTTTAAAATCGTTCATACTACCCCCTGGAAAAGGGGTATGATCTAATCTTCGTTGACTGGTAACGATTCGAAACCTGATTTCCGGTTCCATCATCAGGCTTCTAATCACAACACTCACAATAGCAGATTTAAGCAAATGTGGTAACCTCGTTCCCAAATAGTTATATTTTTAGTTTAGTTTTTTTATCCACTAATGGTATTAAACAAAGAATTTGTCTCAGTAACCAAACTCTACATATGCGTATGCATGGAGCACATGAAAGTACTCACTCAAATACTATATTTCTATCTCTCTATCTGTTGATAACCAGCTATCAAACAGGACAAGCATAGCTAGAAAGACTTCTGGACATCGACATGTTGCAAACATACATTCTATCATTGAACTTACGCTGAATGTCACCTTGGATCTGTTAAAGAACTTTGTAGAGGTTAAATTAATTATCGGACAGAAATTAACCTCTCATATAAAAATAAATCAATTTTTATTTTTGGACATTTGATGTTATCGCTGGTTTCGTAAAACAATATTGTAATTTTTGAAAAATATTGTAAAATTGTTTGAAAGTTCTTTTGTTTATATTGTCGAAGTTTTGGACTTGTCTTGTGAAAAGAGATGAGAGAGTTTTTGATCTGAGTTTCTGAATTGCATAAGCGGGACACTGCGTGGTTCATCTCCGATTACTTTGTGAATAAAATTTGTAAATCTTCTCGTCATTTTATTGTTTTTAATTATCAGCGAAAAGAACCACAAGTTTGCTTTGGGTATCAATCATTCCAGTTCAGTAAATTTGTGGACATCAGCGTATCCGGGTAAGCTTACTTAATTAATATAATATATAAATTATAAATAATTTAATAATATCATGTCTGGTTTATTAAATACTGAGGATACAGAGCAGTTGGCTAGCGGACTTAAGGATTGTAGCTTAAGAGATAGTTCAGAGGAACTTAAGTGTTCCAAGATAGATGATCATTCCGCATATATGGATTTTCCGGGCCTGGCATCCAAGAGACCCCCTTATGGTAGTGACCGAAGGGCCTCTACAAAAAATGGTGACCGCGCCAGGATCCTTTATGCGGGAAGATATGAAGTAGATGATCGTTATTGCCACAATTCTATGGATAGCAATGTCAAGCTTAATATGTACAGACCAGACAACCATTCTGAATGAGTCGAAGAAGCAAAATTTTATTTTAAATTAAGACGGATGACCGACCCTATAGAAAGGTTTGCCTCGGCCTGGTGGTGCTTACCTGAGCGATTAAAAAAGAATCTGTTTAGACTCAGGAAATTTGTCACTGATAACGAACCAGAAAATGAATTTGAGCTTCTAGTAGAAGAACTCCATGGACGATATCAACCCGAGAGGATTGAACGGATGACTGACTTATTACGTCAGGAAAAGATGGGAAATCTACTTCCATCTGAATTTTATGACAGACTTATTTCAAAATCCATCGGGCTTGATATATCTGAGGAAGTTATAAATAGTATATTTGTAGCAGAATTGCCTGCTAGACTAAGAGCCACATTGGATATATATGATACATTGGGACTAGAGTGGCCCAAGAAGCTCAAAGGGTTGGACAAAGTGTATCGTCAGATGGAACCTAAGGTGTATGCAGTAACCGCAGATTCACGCCTAGAGCAGCAACTCAGACATCTCTCAGAGAGGCTCCTGACCATTGAGAATGAATTAAGTACCCTCCGCAGGGATGTGGGTTGGATAAAAAGCAATAAGGAAACTTCCAACAGAAGTAGGATAAATTCTCGGAGTCAACGTTCAAATTCCAAGCATTGGAGAGGCGAATCGCGTGAGAGTGTACAAGGACCACGCGAGTGGTGCATATCGCATCGTAAATACGCCGAGTTTGGAAAATGTCAGGAGGGGGGATGCACATTTCCAAAGTTGGGTGGTCCCCGATGGAAAGGAAGTAGTCTTCCTGTAGCCTGGTCGAAGCTGCCGGAAAACTAATTGAGCCCCCGCTAATAGGAGCCGTAGGGGGGGTTGCGCAAGCAAGGCTCCAAGGTATGCATATTCGTGGCATACTAAAATCATCGAAGTTAGGTTCGGAAGCTTCGATGGAAGAGACGCGCAGTAATATAGTCCGTAAATCTGTTAGATTTCGGCTGGCAGATAATCTTAAAGAGGTTGCTGGTTATAGCAACAATAAGTTCGTTATAACTGATGAACTTAGTGGCCTAAAATTCTTAATAGACACGGGTGCAGAAGTGAGCATAGTTCGATCTGATGTGGTGGAAATTGATAGCCCCACATTCGATTACCAACTATGGGCTGCTAATGGAAGTCCAATTGAGGTTAAGGGAGTTAAAGAATTGTCAGTGACATTGGGGCAGAAATCTCCATTTACGTCGAATTTTCTGGTCGCTGATATAAAGGATAACATCATTGGGATGAACTTTTTGATCCATTTTAATCTCGCTTTAGATACCAAATCTAGGATCATTGGACAAAGCACTGGGATAGTGACTTATGCTGAGACTGGGACCTCAGTAGTTAGGTCAGTGAGACTACCCAGACCCGTCGTCGCCGATGACTTGGCGGATGTCATCGAGAAACACCTGGCCGTGTTTCTGCCATTTAATGCTAAGCGCAAGGGTTTAAAGACAGGCATAGAACACCAAATCGAGTTGGTGGAGCCACTACCTCGTTCGCCCAAGTCTCAGCCGTTAGCACAACACAAGCAGCAGGTTGCTATTGAAGAATTTAAGCGGTTGAAAGAAGAAGGAATTTGTAGGCGTTCAAATTCCAACTTTGCATCTCCAATAGTGGTTGTTCCCAAACCTGAACCAGGTCAATGGAGGGTTTGTGGTAACTATCGTCTATTGAATTCGGTTACGAAAGGCGATTCGTATCCTCTACCGAACCAGAGTACTTTGCTCAGGGATATAATGGGGTATGAGGTATACTCAACGTTAGATCTGCAGAAAGCGTACTATCAAGTACCTATGGAGGCAGAATCTATACCACTCACAGCAGTGCGATTCCCTGGAGGAGGATCGCATGAATTCTTATGTATGCCTTTTGGGTTGAAGAATGCAAGTCAGACATTCCAGCGTCTGACAGAGGAAGTTCTTCAAGACTGTTCATTTGCTAGAGTGTATATAGATGACATCATTATATATAGTCAATCTAGGGAGGAACACCGGGAGCATTTGGACATCGTTTTGTCTAAACTGGAACATTATGGATTGGTAGTGAAACCAGAAAAGAGTAGGATTGGTTGCTCTACCGTAAAATATCTTGGACACACCATTTCCAAGGATGGAATCAAGCCCTTGGAAGACAAGGTACAAGCAATCAAGGATGTGCCAGAACCTAGAACTGTACGCCAGTTGCGTAGATTTTTGGGCATGATTAGCTACTATCGTCGGTTCATACCAGGTTTAGCTGGAATTTTGGGGTCGCTAACTCGACATTTAGTTCGCGAACGAAGCACAATCAAGAAGTCCTGGCCTATTAATTTTAGCCAAGACGACAAGGAAAAATTCCAGAGGGCCAAAGATCTGTTAAGCCAAATAACCACATTAGCACCTGTGGATTGGACTAAGCCGTTTGAGCTGGTCACAGATGCTTCTGATGTAGCCATAGGAGCAGTGTTACATCAACGAAAAAATGGTATAGTCAAGCCGATTGGATTCTATAGTCGGAAACTCCAAGATCGCGAGAAGCGATATGATACGCTTGTAAAGGAGTTACTAGCAGTTTATTCTGCAGTGTTGCATTTTGAGCACTACCTAGATGGACATCAGTTTATGATATTAACTGATCATAAACCGTTGTTGAGTATCCTTGGGAAAGCAAACAGGCTAAATTATTCTCGGCGGGTAAATTCACAAATAACCCGACTCGCAGAATTTGATTTTACCATAAGTCATATCTCAGGAAAAGATAATGTGGTGGCAGACACTCTCAGTAGACCAGACGTATCAGATGAAGATATGATTCGTTCAGAGTCACTCGTATGCTCTATTGTATCTTCTAATGATTTTGTCCAGCAATTGATGGAAGCACAAGGTTCTGATCCTTTAGTGGCTGTGTTGGAAAAGAATCCTGTATATACACGCAGGAAGATTGGAGATAAGTGGTTATTATGTGAAATCTCCAGGAGCCAACCTAGACCTTATGTACCGCTAGAATTAAGGTATAAGGTAATTCAGCAGCTACATGAATTCAGTCATCCTTCCATTAAGGCAACTATCAGGATGGTCACTGATAGATATGTATGGCCAAAGATGTCGAAAGACATAAGAGCCTGGGTAAGGACATGTGCCCGGTGTCAAACTTGTAAAGTTTGGCGTCATACCAAAACTGAAATTAAAACAATTGGTATACCAGCGGGTCGATTCATGCATGTTCATATTGATATAGTAGAAATGCCGGAGATTTCCGGCCAAAAGTATTTACTCACGATGGTCGATCGGTTCAGTCGTCAGTTTGAGGTAGCAATCCTGAAAGACATGACAACTCAAGAGGTCTTACTTATGTTCTTGCATAATTGGGTGTTGCGATATGGTGTACCGGTAAGGGTAACTACTGATCGTGGTAGTCAGTTTATGTCTGAACTGTTTATCAGATCATTGAATACAATGGGGATAGAAGTAAGACACACATGTGCTTATAATCCCAGAGCCAATGGGATGGTTGAGAGACTGCACAGGGAGCTGAAGGCTGCATTACGCTGCACCGGTGGATCCAGTTGGATACATGATTTGCCCGTAGTTTTGTTGGCAATGCGAAACAGATACAGAGTTCAGTTAGGAACATCCATAGCAGAACTTGTTTATGGAGAGCCACTGAGGTTACCTGGAGATATTCTAATAGAAACTCCAAGTTGTCTCGATTGGGCCTCTAGTTCAGTAGATTAGTTTGTTGGAGCATTGAGAGATAAAATGAGTCGTTTAGCTCCAACCAAAACTAGAAGTCCAAAGTCTAAATGCTATGTATCTTCAGATTTAAAGCTGGCATCGCATGTATACATAACTAACGAAAACAGACAGAATTGTCTGACTCCATTCTATAAGGGGCCATATAAAGTCAATCCTATTACTGAGAAAAATGCATTTATAGAAGTAAATGGCACTGTAGAATGTGTAACACTGGATCGCTGTATTCCACAGTTTATTTGGACGGAGGAGGAGACTGAGGAACAGTATTCACCGAAGTATCCAGAAGTTGAGGCGAGATGTGACTCAGAAATTGGTGAGAAAAATGAAGTGTCGAATAAATATGGTAAAGAAGTAAAGATTAAAACCAAGACAACTGAGAATCAAGAACAATGCGATATGAATATGAAATCTGGTGAAGTACCAGCACAACTTGTTGAAACAAGGTCTGGTAGAGTGATCAAGAAACCGAAGAATGAAGACTACATCATGTATGGTTAATCATCTTAAACATGAGGGGTAAGTAGAGGTTAAATTAATTATCGGACAGAAATTAACCTCATATAAAAATAAATCAATTTTTATTTTTGGACATTTGATGTTATCGCTGGTTTCGTAAAACAATATTGTAATTTTTGAAAAATATTGTAAAATTTTTTGAAAGTTCTTTTGTTCATATTGTCGAAGTTTTGGACTTGTCTTGTGAAAAGAAATGAGACAGTTTTGATCTGAGTTTCTGAATTGCATAAGCGGGACACTGCGTGGTTCATCTCCGATTACTTTGTGAATAAAATTTGTAAATCTTCTCGTCATTTTATTGTTTTTAATTATCAGCGAAAAGAACCACAAGTTTGCTTTGGGTAATTTAAGTTAATATTTGTTTCAAGGTCTTAATCATTCCAGTTCAGTAAATTTGTGGACATCAGCGTATCCGGGTAAGCTTACTTAATTAATATAATATATAAATTATAAATAATTTAATAATATCATGTCTGGTTTATTAAATACTGAGGATACAGAGCAGTTGGCTAGCGGACTTAAGGATTGTAGCTTAAGAGATAGTTCAGAGGAACTTAAGTGTTCCAAGATAGATGATCATTCCGCATATATGGATTTTCCGAGCCTGGCATCCAAGAGACCCCCTTATGGTAGTGACCTAAGGGCCTCTACAACTTCCATGATAACTCCAAACACCGAATCTTTATTTGTCTTCTTAGTAACGTCACATGGCACTTCATTGTCCGGGGTGTTGTAATTCTTGTAAGGCCCCGGCTGGAAAGAAGTAGCGTGTGATGTTAATAAGCAGACCAATAAGGAAACGGAGGGAGCAGTTACAGTGGGTGGCCCTTAACAGCGCTAGAAAAGCATTCACTGGCAAATACCATGAGCGTTTATAAACGATTGCAGCATTTTGCTCTCCAGATATTGCTCTGAACACTTTTTCTGTTTTCCTGTTCATTAGCTGGTGATCTTCTGTATTGATGCAGCTGAATAAGTAGAATTGCCCAAGCTTGATATGTTAGCTGCTGTTCGAAGGCCAAGACTTGTCTTGTAGAAGATTTTTTGCAACAGTGAAGTAGCTGTCACACGCAGAAATCCAATTAATGGACTATCGAAAACGTACGACTAGATGCGCAGCAACAAGAAGTTCGACGTTACTGAACATCACCCGACAAGTAACAGCGTGGTAAACGCAATTAGAAAAGTCGGCGTAGATAGTCATTGAAGCATGTAGCGAGCAGAGCAGAATGTGTTTTGCGTGGGAATTGCATCGTGCTTGTATAGATGCAAAGTCGCACACATTTGGTCAACGGTAATTTTGCGCGTTCTCATTGGTCCGGGGTATAAAATTTTGAATTTAATTTTGACAATATGTCGGCAAATTTATCTGAGCCGTTATATCAATTTCTACTCAAAGTAAAAGAAAAGGTGAAAAGATTTTAAAAATGGCTCTTGGCAGTGGTCGAACCCATTTAAGAAACTGGTTATTATTCTGCCTATATTTACAAAATAGCGTAAAGTAATGCTGTTAGGGTTTTTACATGTTAATTGCTTCAACAATTATATGCCGTCAAATAACCACTAGTAATTGCTACACAAACTGTTAGCTGTAGCGCCGGGTCATACCGCGTGAAATTAGATAGAGCTGTGTAATGTATGTTTTTGGAGCCGCAGCTTGAAAATTTCAAAGTGAATTGCAATTGGAAGTGCCAGGTCTAAGTTGTAATCTGGGCAGGCTGGATCGCTGTCAATGAGAGCTCGATACCATCAAACGAGCTAGTGTGTGTTCGACGTTTTGGTCACGATATTCGTATTGAATGTTTACTGTGTAATTGATGAACTTGCGAAATGCAGGATAATTGCTTGTAACATGATATGAAACCGGTGACTAATTAGTATGGCTACACAAGGCTTTAGCTCTAAATAGTAGGTCATAACAAAATAGGCAAGTTTTGACTCGGAAGTGAGCCATACGTTGCAACAGTATGATGTATAATAAAATAAATGAAAATCAAATAAAAAGAACAACTTTATACTCAAAAATTGCCACAGAAATGGCATAATATTGAAGAACAGTTCACAAATGCTACATAACCGTTAGCTAAGAACAGCTAGTTATACCACGTGAGACAAGTGAGTGTGAGAAAAGTAATGAATCATGTAGATACATGGAGATCACATCACGTGAAATTGAGTGCAATTGATGCTCAAAAAGTTATCATTTGATACGTAGAATAACGAAATTTTAATGGGAAAATTTTTGGCAGTTGCATGTAATGTAGAGCAATCTATTACCAGATTGAGATTGTAGGCATGTAGATACCGAAACACATGTAAAAGGTTGTATGTCGCCAATATAAGGCAGTTCGATGTAATGTTTCAACATTTAAATGCTTACCGATGTATGTATCGCACCTTGCATTATTATGAAATATTTCGGCTGTCTGAACAATACTAGTTAATGACCGATATGCCTTTGGTGTAATAGTGCAACAGCAGTGTTGTTACGAACGAGTACTTCCTAACGGATTTGGAGCTGCGGGGAATGTCTCGCCTGCTGTGCAGACATGTTACCGACATGAAGTCGAATGCGAAATCTTCGACGTGTAGGTCATTCTCTGCGGATATTGAACGTGAGAGCTGACTAGACAGGCGTAGGCTCACGCCATTCAAGATTCACTTACATGGGAACGCATAGCAAGTAGGACTAAAGATGATGCATTGAACAAGTTGCCATTAATGGACGAGGAATTTAAAGTTGCGTTGAGTTCCCTATGCAATCTTTCTATTATACCGTTTGCTTGGGGTGGAAGCAATCGTCGCGCGTAAGGTACATCTCTCGAACCGCAAGGTAGTTTTGAATCGATCAGATGAGAAGCAAGTACATCTATCCGTAAAGACCTCGTTAGGAAAGCCGTAATGTGCTGTTCCATTTGTGACTTCATCTGCAGATAGGATGCCAAGATGTAAAGCCGCAGGCCATCTGGTAAATCTATCAATTATTATTAAATGGAAACTAGAATTTTAAACCTAAACTATGTCGAAGTGGACGATGGCTAGTTGTGAAGTAGTTAGGAAATGTTCCAACTTAGAACGTGTGTGCCAGATGACCTTGCTTTTATGTCATATAGCACACACGGAGACACATAGCTTATCATTCTGCCTGAGTCTTTGACCCCAGAATCCATCTGTAAATAATTTTACAGTGACCTTACACCATGGATAAGAAATAGAGTGGATTGAGTCAACAACTTTCTCTGAAGACTGGTGGGCAGAACTTGCTTTTGCGGATGCCTGTCGTTGAAATAAATAATGGGTAAAACTTCCCAGAGAGGTCATGCGAAATTGGTTGGATGACGGGCTACTGATCTTTGAATATTAATGTCACCGCGCTGCTCTTTTCGTAGGAGGAATGTTGTTAGTGCATGTTCACTGAGTGGCAAGTGTTTGACTAGGAATCGCGAAGGCGAATGTACTTGTATCGAGACCTCTAGCCTGGAATTTGCTCCTGTAATAAAATTCATATCTTATTTCATATAAAAATGTCTAATTATAATTCATTCAGACGTGACAGCTGTCTTTCTATTCTGGCAGGGTTCTTTGCGACGGTTGAATTTGCATGTCGAATTACGCCAAATAATGATGCATGATCTGTAAAAACAACAAATCTGCTGCCATCAATGATGTTGATGTAGTGACACACTGCGTCATGGATGATGAGTACGCGAGTAACAACTGATAGGCTTGCGAACTCCGTCGATCTCTTTTTCCAAACTGACCCTAATAGCAAATTTAGAAACATCGGTTATGAGTATAAATGGGCGTAGGAAATGCTGATGGGTTACCATTGTACTATTTGCAAACAAAATGATGGCAAGACGAAGTAATTTCACATCTTCAGGCGACCAAGAATGGTGGAGTTAGTGCTAAGTCCTTTATGATTCTGCAGGTTTCTACATAACGGATAAATTTTTTTTGATAGTCTGAGAAGGAACTTGTGACAGTGGTTAAGAACTCCCGAAATTTGCTTTAATTCCCATTAAGACTTGGATGACTTAATATTCTTGATGGAATTGGATTTTGACTGTAAAGGTTGTATAACTTATGGTTAAATACGATGCCCTAGGAAATCCATGTATGTAGTTGCAATTTGCATCTTGTCACAAATGATCTTGAGTCCATGATTGGATACGCGTGAGAGAACATTTTGTAAATGCTTGGCATGAATGTCTAGTTTTGGAATTAAAAAAATTATGTTATAATGATATGACATACAGTAAGCGGCGTTATCGCGGATTATGAAGTTCATGAACCTCTGAAATGTCTGAGTAGCACACATGAGACCAAAATCCATGTAAATATATTCAAAAAGGCCAAAAGGAGTGATGGTCGCAGTGTTTTCAATATCTTCTGGCACTACAGGAATGTTGTGGTAAGCTTGTCTGATTTCAATCACTGAAAAGTAATTGCTACCGCTGAGTTTTTCCAGCAAGGTGTTTATATTTGGTACGGGATATGCATCGGATTTGGTCACAAAATTTAGCTTTCGATATTTTCCACAGGAATGGTCTCCCCGCAGCTGTTGCGAGTAGAACAAATACAGACATTTCTGCCATGAAATCACCTTTGAGAACAGTAACTGCTGCATCTGTGTATATGGTGTATTCTTCTACGGTCTTGTAATCTAGAAGTTCCAGAATTTCATAGGATTACTTGGCCGGGTCATATAGGCAAATGGGCTAGTCATTGCAATTGACATTATCGAATTTTCTGTCTATGTTGTATATACTGCGTGGGCGTACGGAATCAACTTAAGCTGCAACAATACTGTTTGAAAGTTGATCTCTTTTGTGCGTTAAGAATAGAAATTGTTGTCTCGTTGTTAAAGATGGTCATCTAAGGAAGTTAATGTATCTTCCTGGTAAATTCTCCAAATGATCCAGGCAATTTCGACAAAAATAGAAATTCTTTCGCTGATTTTAGCCCCAACTTTGGAGAATATCGACAAAATGATCAAGGTGGTCTCCATTGTTCTTTTTGCTGTTTACACGGTGTTGATCCGCGGTTTTATTAGCATATGTCTTGCCTATGACGATTCTTCCAAGGATTATATTCAAATCTGAAATAGATCGCTCTATAGTGGATAGCCTAATTTCATCAGATGGGAGACCGGTGGATGGACATTGTGTCAACATTGGATTCAGGATATTTATGTTTTGAAGTGGCTTACAGAACATTAACTTGCATAAATAGACTTAAATTTATAGAAAATAATTTTGAAACAGACGTGCCCAGTAAATTTGATATATTAATAACTAAGCGCTTAACAAAATCTGCTTCTACTGATTTATTAAAAATTGAACGCACAATAATGTACAAAAGCACGTAGGCGATTTAACCAC
Organism: Eudiplozoon nipponicum; assembly: GCA_029291075.1. Taxonomy (NCBI): domain Eukaryota; kingdom Metazoa; phylum Platyhelminthes; class Monogenea; order Mazocraeidea; family Diplozoidae; genus Eudiplozoon; species Eudiplozoon nipponicum. The sequence goes on from JAQBSW010001807.1 coordinate 55,084, forward strand.
AGAAGGCTTTGACTCAGATGTATTCACAAGACAGGATAAAACAATGATTAGATGTGTTACGACGATTTCTACACACACCCGATACTTTTGAATTTGCGATTAGGGCCACTTTTGAACAAGAGATTGATGAAGTTCAGAATCCTATGATAGTTTACCCCTGTACTCTGCAATCAGTAGAAACCAGATACAACACTTCTGGTCGAGAACTTCTCGCCATTCATGACGAAGTACACCACTTCATCAGCATCATTGTCAGCAGAAGTTTTTTTGTTTTTACATATCATGCACAATTAGATAGCGTTATTCGAAATGCAACTTCAGTCTTCGCAAATTAATTTGTCAGAGTAAACAGACATATGTCACGTCTGAGCGAATGTCAATTCTATATCACTCCTATTAATGGCGAACTAAACATTATTGCAGAAGCACATTCTAGGCCAGGCCTCTCGGTACAACCACCTTCGCCTTCGCCATTCTCAGTCAACTCCGGGACTTCCAGTGAACCTGCACTAACACAATCCTCCTACAAACATATGAGAGTGGTGACCGTCATATTCAAAGATCAGTGGCTCGTCACCTCACCAAATTTTTATGCCAAATCTGGGAATGTTTACACATTGTTTACTTTAAAGGCACAAAGCCCAACAAGCCAGTTAAGCCAACCTGCTTTCAGTGAAACGTTTTCAACTCCATCCATTCTATTTCTCACCCAGGGAGTAAAAACAGTTAAACTTCTCACAGATCGCTTCTGGGGTCATAGACTTAGGCTGAACGCTAAGCGATAGGCCTCCGAATATGCTATATGCCGGTTAAACAAAATCACCCGCACACTTTTTCTAATTTGGAACAATTCCCAACTACTTCATGCCTGGCCATCATTCACATCGACAAAGTTTATCTGACACATGATCAAGGTTTAGATACCTCCTAACTATAATTGATAGATTTACCCGATGGCCTGTGGCTTTACCTCATGGCACTATATCTGCGGATAAAATCACTAATTATTTTATCTCTTCATGAATAGCCCATTATGGCGTGCCCAACAAGGTCATTACAGATAGAAGAACTTGTTTCTCATCCGAACAATTCAAAACTAACTTGCAATTCATGAGATGCACTTTACGCCAGATGACCTCCTACCACCCCAATCTATCAGTATGGTAGGAAGAATGCAAATGAAACTCAAAACAGATTTAGCATCCTCGTGAATTAATGGTAACTGAGTCGACGCCTGCGTAATCGGCTCCCACGTTCACTCCCCGCAGAGGATGACTAACAGGTCGAAGCTCCTCGCCTTCGGCTTCATTTCGGTAACATGTCTGCCCAGCAGTCAATACTTACTCCTCGGCTTACTATCGTTTACACACAGCTCCACAGCTGCAAGAGTGTTCTCATTCGTAATGATGTTCCAGTTGCACCACTGCAACCAGAGTATCGTCATCCTTACCCAATTTTGTTCAGACAGCCGAAATATTTCATACTCATGGAATGTGCAACACCTACATCAGTAGCCATATACAGGTTGAAACATTTGATCGAACCGCCTGATCCTGCTGACTTACAACCTTTTACATGCGTTTCAGTCTCTACATGCCTATAAGCTTAACCTAGCGATAGATTGATTTTCATTAAGTGTAACTATTAAAAAATTTCACTTTTTTTCTATTATTCTACGTTACCTTATGCGCTCCACTTGCGCCCTAATTCACGTGATGTGATCTCCATGGATCCACGTGATTCATTACTTTTCTCACACTCACTTGTCTCACATGGTATAACTAGCTGTTCTTAACTTATAAGTGTGACGCATTTTGAACAGTTCTTCGGTATTATTCCATTACCGCGGAAATGTTAGAGTTCACTTTTGGTATTATCATTTGATTTTCAAGTAATTTTGCATTTTACTGTTGCAGGGTATGGCATACACCCGAGCCCACATTTGCAACTATTGTTATGAACAACTAATTAGAGCTAACGCTTTGTGTAACAACACCTAGTAGTCACAGGTTTCATATCATGGAATAGGCCACTGTCATGCTTATTGTAACTTCATCAGTTATACAGTACACATTCATTACGAATATTATTATTAAAACGTCGAGCACACACTAGGATCTTTGGTCAATTCGAACACTCATTAATAGCGATTCAGCCTGCCAGGTTACAACTTAAACCTGACAACTTCAGTGACAATCCACTTTGCAAATATTGGGCTGAGTCTATCAAAACATATCACATCGCCGTATCTCGTTTCACCCGATATGACCGGCCACTACAGCTAATAATCTATGTAGCAGATACTAGTGGTTATTTGACATCATATCATTGTTCAATCAATTAACAAGTATGAACCAGCCTAGCATTAACATACATTTTTATTAACTATGGACAGAGTAATAACCAGCTTATTAATTGAGTTAGAACTCTGCCCTACATTAGTAAACAAACTTAGCCAAGAGGCATATTTTCTTTTTAAATGTTTTTTTTCAAAGAGGAAAGTTATGTAACAATTCAAATTAATTCGTCGATATATTGTCAAAATTAAATTCAAAATTTAATACTCTGGACCAATGAGAACGCAAAAAATTACCGTCGACTAATTGCGTGTGACTTTTCGTTTATATAAGCACGATTCAATTATCGCACAACACACATTCTGCTCTGCTCGCTACGTGTGATCTCTGTCGTCTTCTCAACTTACTGACAAACTACGCAGACTTTTCTATTTGCGTTTACCACGCTGTTTCATCTTGTCGCATAGTCTTCAAACACGCAAATCTTCTTGTTGCTGCGCATCCAGTCATTCGTAATCGATTAATCGGATTTCTACGGGTGTCAGCCATCTCGGTTTTGTCGTAGAACTTCAACAAGACAATCTATGACATAGAACATCAACTAACACATCCTGCTGCGACAATTCTACTCCTTCAAGTGCATCTACTCAAAGGATAACCAGCGATAGAACAAGAGGACAGAGAAATTGTCTAGAAGAACTTCTAGACACTCTCACACTAAAACATTCATAAACTTTTCTTTAAATCAAGTTTGCGAGCTTGAAGTAAACAAACTTGATTTAAAGAATTGTTACCACCACCCGCGCAAACAATTTTTTTAAATTCATAAACTTTAACAGAATTTTCCCGTAAACTCCTTTTTGGTTTTGTTAATGGCCACTCACAGTACTTGCTCTTCTGATTTCCTTTTTTGTCTTCTAAGTTATGTCACATGGACACAATTCCAACCGGGGCGTTTCAATTCTATTATATTTAGCGAAGAACACGAGCCCGTTACAAAACGTTGCTTAAAAGAACTGTATATATTTCCTAATATAATATAATCGTATCTTCTAAATTTCGATATATGCTGTTTGTTCTTCCTTTTATTTGTACGTTAGAATTTCTTTTTGTAATAAAGAAAATGGTCTTTATGCATTTATGCTGTACTATTAATATTATTTTATTTTTAATTACCGTTAATTATAAAAAGTATGTACATCTGTACAAACAAACTGAATTTGCTATATTTTTATTAGTATTCTGCATTGCTATACTTGGTAAAGAGGGCCAGCCTTTCTATCATTTATAAACGTATAGAGAATGATTGCATTTGCTAAAGTATACACAGACTCTGAACAATTTGAGCTACACAAGCTAATATTTCACATAGGAAGATCATGTCTTAGAAGTGCAGCAGATATCTGCGTCGGCAATTTCCCAACCATTTCGAAGAAACATTTGACTGTATTTATCAATATTAAAGGTTTGAAAATTATATGCAACGGAAAGAATGGTGTTTTCATAAACGATATTTATCGATCAGTCAATAGCATTACCTGGTTGCGTCACAGGTACTTGAGTATAATTCTTATTAAATGAACATGTTTTCTTAATTATATCCTTTTTATAGTGAAATTAATGCTTAAAGAAACAAGTTTTAAACATGATTAGCGAAGTTTCCTACTATTTTAATGATTTATTATAATATTAAACCATATTCTCCTGTATATATTTATCTGATGTAGAAGTCTATCCTGATGATTATATCGAGATTAAAGACTTCATAATTTCGAAAAGTCAGATGAACATGGTCTGTTACTGTAAGCTACTTCACAATGTGTTTAGAATGCCATTTAACCCTGTGCCAAAACAGTAAAATATATATGCTTTCCTTGGATATTACGATTCCCATGTTGGTAAGGAAACCGGAATTCCATCAGCCTGGTTATATTCTTTTCTTTATATGGGAAACAAAACCTGGAACAAGTTAATACATGTGCCTCACACGTTACAGCATAACACCATTGGTCGAAATAAAAATGAAACAGCACGAATAAACAGGGAAATGGCTAGTGTGAATTTAAACATGAATGTTCAAAAATTAAGCAAAACTATTTTTCCACGATGTTATTGTTAAGAAACCAGCGGCAATTCATACGTCCAAATATATTGTTAATTAAATTGTGATTCTCAATTCCTACAACTTTTTATAATAGATATTGTGCTTCTAGTGATGCATTGGTATGTAGCGACAAAGACTATTTATCTCTACAGTTGAAAGATAAAGATATTAATCAAAAGTAGGCTATGAGTTTCAGTAACTAGCAATTTGACATAGTCGATTATAACAATTAAATTTATGCATAATATGAATTAATATATCAGACTTGAGATTAGGATTTATTGAATTAATGGTATTGAAAGAAAGAGGAAACGATTACTCATTTATCTTTGAAATACACCGGATTATAATAGTTAACCATAATGTTGACGTCTCAGTGAATTATTTATTAGTATCCAGAGTCTAACCGTTAATTGTTACATAATATCTTGAACAATTTATAGATGGAGAATTTGAGAAAAAATAATATTTAAAACACCAGAAAACATCACTAAAATATAAATCTGGCGTTCAAGGCAGCACAAAAGCTATGTAATTGCATAATGTAGAAAATTTTATAAATCAGAACGTAAATTCACAGGATATCCTCTCTTAAATAACAGTGGAGTTATTTCTCTGTTGGTAAAGTTCTTAAATAAAACAAACTCCATCGTGCGCATTTTCAAAATGGATTTTCATCATACCAGCATTCGAATTGAAGTTAAATATTTAAAACTGATACAGCAGAAATACAGGTATGTTACAACAATGACTAATATAAACAAATTAAGATTAAAATGCTTAAATGCTAATCAATGAAATGGGCGATAATTAGGTTTTAATCAACTATTATATGATTTTTCTTAGAATATCTGGCTGTAAATTTACTCATCAGATAGTTTTAGTCAATGATGTAAAAGTGCTTTTTGCCTACAGAAGGATTTGCAGATAGCGAAGTTAAGTTTAAATCACAACCATGCCTCAGATTGGTTGTAAACTTATTTAACAAAACTAGACTTGTGGCGAAGATGTCTGAACTGGAGATTACCTGACTACTTAATACCAACCATATCATCCACATAATGGAAAGGTTTATCTGCTATCTATAATTGTTAAAACTACATTAAATAGTATAGAAAAAATTACGGAACACTGTGAGATTGCGGAACAGAAAGAAACTGATCATGTGAGACTATTAGCAACCCTTACAGACGTCGATTTGTTCCAACTTACAAACATTGTCATGGATGCAAATGTTTTAGATTCCAGAATGTCTCCTTGAGAAAGAGACCGAATTAAAAAAATTGTTAAATATCTAGAAAGAGGAGAGAGCAGTCATGTCTTTCAGAAATAGAAGAATAGCAGTTATAGTCACTAGTTAAATTAGTTGAGCAAGAGTCCTCGCTTAGGAATAAAGTTTGATCATTTAACTAAGAGTATGTCTGTTGTAAATATTTATGTCGAAATTTTATTTGACGCTGAAATGATAAAGATGGGACGGAGGTCCTTAAAAGAGGAAATCGATGAGATGTCGTTTAACAGGATAAGAATAATTATTGATTTAAATCATTCTAGTAGTAGCATTAGTTGAGAAACGCCTTTCTAAATCTTCAGCAAGAACAGTGGCATGATTCTAGCTCATGAGAGCTAGAATACCTACACAGATTTCAAGTGGATCAAATTTATGTTTTATTTAATGTTTTCGAAAGATCTAAAAATAAAAACCAGTACAGGTCCATAGTGTCACTTTCGTTAGCTGTCATCTTTGATGCATTGTAAGTGGAGAAATAACTTGAAAGAAAGCTTATGTAAAAATCTGTTTTCCTGAGACCCAATGAACTTTTCGCTGATTTACTCAAAATTTTAAATAGATTGTTTTTTATTTTGTCTTATTTTCGATAAAAGTCTGGAATCATTCTTATGTGCTATTTTGCGCGATGCGCTGCTTTATTTCGAATACGGTTACCAAAACGCTGATATGGGAGATAATCTGTCATGTAGTGTACTTCGCCCTTTGACGTTCCGTGTGTGTTAGATGAAGGCAAGAGAGACCAGACGCATATAAAGTTAGTCATGGATCTACCTTGAGTAATATTTTATGTCGTATGAAGCGATTATTTTGCTTCCAACTATTGCATCACACAGCAAATGAATGCTTTCCAATCAATGATATGTCCAAATGCTTTTTAGGCTCTCGCCTGAGCCATGGGAATTGATAGAATTAAATAGTGTCGTTTGTAATGATCAAGGTTCGAGAAAATCTCATGGCGTTGGGCTTAATTGAGCTGATTATTACATCGTGTTGTCAAATACTCAAATTGTCATCAAATAGTCGCATCAGTGGGTAATTTTCTGACGCTACAATACACTGATTGGGGGTTAGGCGATTGAAGTCGCCTAAAACAATGTAATAATTAAACGACTGACTATAGAAATTTAGGAAAAGTTGAGCCCTAGTTTGTCTTTTATGATTGAAATATTTGGTGGCCGATAGATTACACAAACCGATGAAATGTAATCCAACATCCTTAGTTAGGATGCAACGAATTCGAGCTGAAAGAAGATTTTGGCTTCAATATAAGAGAAAACCGAACGTATGCAGCCAATGCCAATTGCTCTGTTGTTTCAAAAAACCAATATCTATTAGTGATAAATGCATAGCCGTTGTGAATGTGGAAAATACCAATTTCAAATATAAGACACATGTTTTGCTCATCTGAGGAAACGAGTGCCAGCAGTTGCTTGGTCTAATATTGGTAGGTAGCTAAGGCCCTCGTTGAACCTAATATCCTCGATCCAACATTTGTCTGGCTGCTGTAAAATTTTTGTTTTGATTAGAAGACAAACTAGGCTATGATGAGGAATCTATATCACTGTACAAGAAAAGCACTGCTGTGAAAACGTTTGGGAGGAGGTAGGTGATTGATTTCACTTGAAATTGTTTATCTTGCAAGGCTCTACACTTTGTCGCAGCGAATAGTGGGTAAACCTTTTGGTTTTCCTTTTTGTACAATTTTCGAGCCAACATGTGATTTGTTACCGATAAAAAGCCGGAACTGCTTTTTAATGTTAGGCATTGGGAGAGATAACCCGTTGATAGCTTTTGCTACACGATGGTACATCTCGCGACTGAGGCAAAGCCCGGGCTGGCCAGGTCAAAATTACGGACGAGCTGTGGATAGAGTTCTAGTGGTAGCCCCTCAAATCGGGAAGTACTTCATAATACAGAAGCCGAGGGTAGAGCATCCAAACTAATACCGCCATTAGCTAACCGCATTCCTTTAGTTGTCTTATATCCATAAGTTATTTTTATTAGTATATTTAACTTAGTATATTTAATACTGTTTGTTGCGAAGAACTAATATATATGCAAGTATGTATTAGGTTTTGCGAACCTAGTAACAAATTAGTTCAGTTGTGACCAGAAGGATAAACCAAAGGCAGCATGAACGGAAAGTATAATCTCATGCACATTCGTTTCGTGCTTACTGGCGACTCATCAGTAGGAGCCGGTATTACGCCCTTTAACCACTATATATTTGGTAGAAGAATGTGGAATAATATTAATTGTCTATAAATTAAGTTTAGCACGTTTATTTGCCATACTCGTTTATTTGTTTACATCTCGACGACAAATTATTAATCATTTTGTCCTATTTTACTAACATTCAGAGCAAATATACGATTTCCAGGAACGTCAAATCGAATTTTGCTTGAAAAACATGTGACAACTTACAGTCATACAAAATTAAAACATAAATTTTTGAAAAGGCGTAACCGATCACGATTTCGTTGGAGTATTGACCCTAGCATGCGCGTTTTGCGCAGAAGCATATTATACGCGACAAGTGGACGTTACATGCCATATTTGGGCAGACTTGTTAGGCGAGGCACTTTTGTTATCCGTACTCCACTGAAAAAAAATTATGACGAAAACAGTGATCCTACTCGAATAACCGAGAAACAACACCGCGATCTGAGTAGCTGCCTAGCATTTGACAATGGATGTGGTTTCGCCGGCAACAAGTTCGCAACATCCACTGATAGCAATCAACCACTTGGTCGTGCGAGACCGAGAAAACAGTTTTTGTCTTCCAATGGGCCGTTCAAACCTTCAATTTTACGGCGTGGCATGACTACTGGTGGTAATAGTAATTTTGAAGGCACCAACCTATGTGTAAATTCTATGCATGATGTGTCTCATGATTCCGATAATTCAACTTTTGGCTACATTCAATCTTTGATAAGCGCCAAGTAAGTTCGATTACATTGTTTGATTTAACTACAATAAATTTTCCTATTTTGTCATTTATTAAACATTGTATTTAACCAGTTGTCGAACAATATAGCAAAATTACCGCCATTCGTTCGCACTGACGCGTTTCGACCTTCCACGATTATAATCAGTGTATGACGGCAAATAGACTAGTGAGGATCAAACCGCATTGCATATATATGGAAAACAAAATTAGATATGCGGCTCTCACCTCTAATAGTCTCGCATACATTGTACTTGACTTGAAATGTCTGCTGCACAATTTCTTTTCAGGCACGAACATTAATTGATTGCAGCTTTCGCCAAAAATAAATATATAGGCAATACAATTAAACAAGAATTGATTGCGTGGTTGCTGATAACAATTCTTTAAATCAAGTTTGCCAGCTTGAAGTAAACACCAATCCCATTGTATTTAATCAGTCGTTGAACAACATAGCAAACTACCGCCAGTCGCATGCACTGACGTGTTTTGACTTTCCACGATCATCATCAGAGTTAGACGGCGAACTGACTAGCGAGGATCAAACCGCATTGTATATATGGGATTGGTGTTTACTTCCAGTTCGCAAACTTGATTTAATGAATTTTTACGTCATCAGCGCAATCAGTTAATGTTTAATCGTTTTGCCATTTTCGACTACCGGTTAAATAAAATGGGATTGTTGTTTACTTCAGGCTCGCAAACTTGATTTTAAGAATTGTTACCACTACCCGCGCAATCAATTATTGTTTAATTGTATTTTCTATATATTTCTTAAACATATTTGTACCGTAAACTTGTTCAATTAAATGTTTCGTAAATGCATTGACATATTTTGGTGGCGATTATTGTTTTTGACACAATTCTTCACGTTCACTTATTCTATATTTTGTTATACAGTTTTTTCGCCCAAGAAGAACTTCATTTTTATATTTCGTTAACTTGATGTTGGTGTAATTAATAATGACTTTATTTGGATACTCAGGAAACTTTTTGACTGTGGATCATTGCATTGCATTTCGCGCTAGTTGTTTTATTTCTCTTCAAGCACCATCTTTAATCCAGTCAACCTCTTTTAAAATATTTATTTGAATTTCATCCTCTATCATATGTTGTTTCGACTCTATAGATAAACGTTATATTTTGTAGTTTTTCGCTTTTACTTGTTCTATGATGAAATTTTCTTGAATGCGGTGTTTAATATTCTCTGATTGATGCTGATTGGTACTTTTCCAACGCTTAATCACGTATGTTGGGATTGTTTTTTCACAGACAATTCTATAACATACCACGATTTACGATTTACTGCGGCTGGCTCCATTTTGTGGATAAGCCGGCTCCATTGATATCCCGGATTAAACCTCTCCATGCCGGGCGGTTGGCAGCCATTTCGGAACATAAAGAGGGCCAATGACGCTCCCAGTGACGCGGACCATAAACATTGCGTAAACCTAGGAGTTCCATGTCCGATTTGATTGTTGCAAGCCATGACTTCAGTTGTCCGCCTCGGCGGCGGCGCCAGTTTGCACATTGACCTGGGTTCATCACCTGCCGTACCATTTCGTCTTCGGGTTTGCGTAGTACGTGCCCGAACCATTGAAGTCGACGATGTTGGATCCAGACGGATAGTTGCATGATGTCACCGCATTGGTGACGAACCAGATGCGTTCGACACTCGGTCCATCCATTTTGTCTTTGTGATGTACCTAAGGCACCAATGGTCGAATACTTCGAGCTTTTTGAGTCCTCAGAGCGTAATGGCCAAGTCTCACAGCCATACAGTAGCACAGGGCGAACAGTAGTCTGGTAGACTCGGATTTTCGTTTTGAGGCTGATTTCACTTCTTCTCCAAAGTGAGTTCTTCAATTGTAAGAAAGCAAGTCTGGCACGGTCGATGCGTGTTCGGACTTCATTCTTTGCTTGACCAGTTGGAAGTATTTTTTGAGCCAAGGTACGTAAAATCGTCGACTGTTTCGATTGGGCTGTCGTACACCGTGAGCTGCTCATCAGATGAAGATACACCGATGGCGAAGGCTTTCGTTTTGTCGGCATTGATTTCCAGACCAACGGCTGATGAAAACTGGGCCACTTGATCCAAAACGGCTTGCATGCTCCCAAAGCTGTCAGCAAGGAGAACAACATCGTCTGCGTAATCAACATCCGTCAGCCATAGGTTATTTGATACTTGAACGCCTCGGAACTCAGTTAGCGCGTTGCTCAGAATCCAGTCAACCGCATAATTGAACAATATGGGTGACAAGGGACATCCTTGTCGAACCCCTGTGTGCAGACTGAATTCATCCGATTCTTCTCCGTAAACACGTACTCTGGCTTTGGTGGCTGCATAGTAGGCCTTGATCAGATTGACGAGTTTTATGGGCATACCGTCGAGCAGCATAATGTTCCATAGGGAGTCGCGATCAACAGAGTCAAAAGCAGCTCGGAAATCAATAAAACAAGCGACGGTTGGTTGTTGAAATTCGTTGCGATGTTCCAAAAACTCGCCGTAATGTAAAGATCTGATCAACACAGCCTTTGCCTGGGCGGAATCCACCCTGATTGGGACGGGTACGGACATGCCGCTCATTACAGAAGCGGTTCAATAGAATCGACGCCAACAGCTTGGATGCGGTGTTGAGAAGACTGATACCACGGTAGTTTTCGCACCTTGATCTATCACCCTTTTTGGGAAACGGTAGCAGGATTGACATTCCGAAGTCTGACGGGCAAGCTTCTTGTTCCCAGATAGAAGAGAACAGTCGATGGATTGATGGCAGTAGTGCGCCTATACAGGTCTTGTAGATCTCTGCAGGGAATTCCATCTTCACCGGGGGATTTCTTGCTCTTCATGCGCTGGATGGTCGTAGCGATCTCAACCTCAGTTGGGGAAGAGCAGTCCACATCGTAGCTGGGTGTAGATGTTGCAGGTGGTTGCGGTGGGGAGCGGCCACTGTATGGTCGGTTCAATAACTGCGAAAAATGTTCAACCCATCTTGCGATTTTGCCATTGACATCAGAAATCAAGTCTCCTGTTGCGCTGCGTAGAATTGTCTCTGCATTGCGCTTACCGGATGCTTTACGTATAAGACGGAAGAGACCCCCGAGATCACCGACGTTTGCAGCCGATTCCATGGCGGAAGCCATTTCATCCCAGTACTGCTTACGGTCAGCCCGAGCAGACCTCGTGGTTTCATGTCTCAGGTGGCGATAATTAGGCGCGTTATTCATCCGGGCATCTCTTGCTTTTTTGTGACGCCCGCATCGTGCGTTCAGAGATCCAGTCTTTATGGTGACTTTTGATGGTTCCGAGCGTTTCAAGCGCAGCTTGCTGAGTAGAGAGTTTCAAGTTATTCCATTGATGCTCCACATTGGTTTTATCTACGGCATGAGTTCCACCGTCAGCGGCAGTCAACTTTGCAGTGATTGAGGCAGATAGCGCTGTACAACGGGATGGGTCCGTTAGGGGCAGCAACATTCAGGCGTTTCGTAGGTTGACGGCGCCGTCGGGACTTGAGATGGAGCCTCAATTTGGCACGTACTAGAGTGTGGTCGGACCCTCCTCGGTTGCCAGTTTCAGCTCCTCGGTATGACCTGCAATCTTCGACAGAAGACATCCAACGCGACGTACCAGAATGTAGTCGATCTGATTGGCTGTGTGACCATCGTTTGAATACCAGGTGAGCAAATGCTTCCGAGGGTGTTGGAAACGCGTATTGGTAACGCACATATGGTTGACTTCTGCAAAGCTGATAAGTCGCTCTCCGTTCTCGCAGCGCTCACCTAGACCAAACTTTCCCAGTATGTGTCTGGTGGATGAGTCAGAAGGTCCTGTTCGTGCGTTCCAGTCACCAGCAACAAACAGTATGTCGCCTCTGGAAATTCCGTTGATGGTCTCTTGCAATTGGTCGTAGAACTCATCTTTCACATCTGAATCAGCTGTGAGGGTTGGTGCGTAGACGGCTACGACTGTGATGTTAAAGGTTTTCCCTCTCAGTCGGACCGTTGCGATCCTCGGTGATACAGGATTCCAAGCCAGCATGGCTCTCTGCGCTGTAGGACCAAGTAAAATGGCTACACCGTGTTGTCCGGACCCGTCAACTGGTCCGCTGTGATGCATCAAGTATGTTGATTCTGCCGACGGTACTTTTATCTTCGTTGATCCCGTGCCGGGCAGTCGGACTTCAGACAGGCATGCAACTTCAATCTGGTAGTCATATAAAGATTTGGCCGTGATTGCTTGGCTGCCGATATCAAGCAATGTTCGAACATTCCAACACCCGAAATAAATAGGTGTTTTCGCGCTGATAAAACCAGATAGCTTTTCACTTGACACCCTAGCCTCTGGGGGAGCACAGGGCGCGTCGCTTGCCGGGGACGCGTAACATACCACGCGTTCTTCACATTCACCGAATCTACACGAATAATATATATATATATATATATATATATATATATATATATATATATATATGTATTAATAGTCTTTAGTGGAATAGGATAACTTCGTTGCTTTAATAACTTTATTGTTACAGTTTCACCATTTTTAAATATGATAAAAAGAACCGTAAGCCATGGAATAAAATTTATTAATAAATCTTATTTCTACCAGTATCTACAGTCATTATTCTGGATTCGTTTTTATTTTCGGCATCTAATCCCAACTGTACATTTGCCGTAACCTACCGCTTATTAGCAATTTCTTTCTTTGTTTTGCGCAGTTTAGACTACTTCGTTTCCGTAACATCATGTGGTGTGTCGTCGCTTTCATTGTGAGTGTGTTCGCAATTGATGGGTGTGTCGTATTTTGCGACAGGTTATACTTGAAGGCCTGTTTGTTGTATTTTTTTTTGGTGAGAATACGGATCGCGAAAGCTAGAGTAGCTTTCTCCAACCTTCGTCATTTATGGAGAAACGCGAATATTTCACTTTGCCTTAATGGTCGTGTTTACAATGCATCTGTACGCGCAGTCTTACTATACGCTAGTGAAACTTGGCCACTTAGAGTTGATGATCTGAGACGCTTACAGGCATTCGATCATCGTTGTTTGAGAAGTATAGCACATATTGGTTACCAACAACGAATAACTAACTTTGACATCCGTAGATGTATTTTTGGATCTGACAATAAGTGCTCGTCGTTAGAAAAACAAATAAGGCTCCATCAACTTCGTTGGCTCGGTCACGTTTTGCGTATGCTCTCATTTCGATTGCCCAGTAGAGCTCTGTTCTCTCATCCAGCACCAAATTGACGTAAGAAACAAGTTGGGCAGATTTTGACATGGCAAAAACAATCGATGTCACTTACATCCAAATTTGGTATTATAGGACCCACTCGTCTGCCAGGATGGGTTCTCGCACGTATCATCGATCTTGGTTAGAAACCCGTAACGAAATGGCTTCGAATCGAGCTCAGTGGCGATCTTGTTGCAGATGTCTAGTAGAATCATCTTCGTAACTTCCTTTTCTTAGTAGGGCAAAGTTAGCTGCGAGGTTTGGTTTGTTTATGACGTGATACAGTGAAATCCGCAAGGAAGCTGTCTTGCTGATGTTGCCTTGCCCGAATGCTAACTTGGCCATAATGATGTTGTGGAGAGGTTTAGTTTAGTTGCAAGGTATTCCTTCTCTCTCTGCCTATATCTCTTTCTCTCTCTCGTAAATCTCACTAATAATTTGTCTAATTTCACTTATATATTTTTTTCACTCCTTATGACTATATGACAGTGAAACATTAGTCACTTTTGACTTTTGTGTGACTGGACATGATGACGATGATGATGATTTGTGTTCCAGTACAATTTAATTTTTTTTAAATTACTTTCTGCCCGTTTAAGCAAGGGTTTAGCTTATTAATTGCAATTGCTGCAAAGGCTAGAAGCATTTTTGCGTTTATGCTTTGTACAGAACTGCAAGATTGTTACTACTTACAGAATGAACTGTGAGTAGTACATGTTCACAAATTTCTGATTTTTGTTCAGTAGCTGCACTTCTATGTAATAATTTTTGAGGGAGATTCTCATTAATTTTTGTTTTTTGATCTGCTGATGTACTGAGCTTTGCAGATAAATTGAAATTTGTATACAGATAAAGGTTCATTATTTTGCATAAGTTATGTTGTGTTGATCAAAAACTCTCTCTTGTATTGACGGAAACTGAGCTTTAGTCGCTCGAATTATAACTGTTGTGAAGATCACAGCTGGAAGATCACCTCCAAAAGGAAACACAGCGTTAATCTCAGTTATTTTCTTGTCCCCCAAATTGGTCTCGATTTTATTGCGTTTCCTCAAATTATATTCGATAAACCAGTTGGGAAAACCACGGTTCGCAAAGCAGGTTTAGCTCTAATTCTGTCATTCGGTGAACAAATTCTGCGTAATCGTGTGCCAAAATCGATTATCAGGTTCCTTTTGTACGTCCCTGGTACTGCTCTGTCCAACTTGATTGCTTGTGAACCGACTTTGAGATGGTACTTTCTTCATCTCTCGTTATTCCTACATCTAGAAAAGATGGATATCAGTCCTGTTCATCTTCTAGCGTGAACATGATTTCTTGGTCTACTTTGTTTATGTGATGTAGCAGTGTATTTGTTTCTTCATTATTTTCAACGCCCATGAAGGTGTCGTCAACGTAGAGTACGTAAGTAAGAGTTCCGTTGATAAATGGTTTTAATCCAGTTTTTTTAATGATGCATATATATACATATTTGCTAGGTCTGGTCCAAGTGGATTACCCTTAAATATGCTGTCAATTTGTCTGTATAAGACTCCATGGAATAAAAGATGTATGTTGGATGTACCTTTTTCTTTTATATATATTTTCATGTTCTTTTGAAATGCGAGCTTTAATAAAACTCATTGTACTCTTCCTATGTGTCAAAATAACAAGTAATTTTAGCAGATACAAGAAACGCTTCTTTCTCATTATCACATCAAGTATCTACTAATGAACATATCTTTATATATAAATGGGAAGTCAAAACAAGTTAGAAATATGTAAACATATAGAGAATGAAAAACGGAAACCAATCAATTGCATGCGTCACATCCAGTTCAAGATCAATGCCTGAACATGCTTCTTATGCTTGCATAAATCCGGCTGCAATTTGTTTATCCATCAGGCTTCCTATGTGGCTAGTTCCCTTTGTTCTTGCATTTAGTAATTATTTTGAATGATACATCTGGATAATATACGTGTGATGTTTCGATGATGTGTTGCGCAATTACATCTGATTTAAAACAGGCGTTTAAGTTACAATTATCTCTCATTCGAATAATTAACCGTCTGGTTGATCGGCCTACGTAAGTTGATCGACAACTTGTGCATGTATATTTGTAAATAATATTTGATGTCGACATTAACGGCTGTTTCTTTTTGATTGCTGGTAAAGGCAAGTGTGTTACCATAAAAACACTAGTTTAGCTGCATAAAATATGCGTTTAAATGCCGCTTCAAATTTCTTTTGGCTCATTCGGGAAACGGCGTCCCCCTTTTAATAATTGATTCAATTAATTGTCCATGGATAGGCATTAGACATTTAATCTTTAATTGCTTTATTATATTCCTATTCTTTTGAATCATGACTAACCAACCTGTCAATTCTTGACAAGCAGCCACGGACTGTTGATAATTTATATTGAAACGGCGTAAAACTGCTGTAATGCACATACTGTGCAGACCATGTTGGTTTATTGTAAATTGTTCTGTTTAATTTACCATTAGTTTCTTTCTTTAATAGTACATCTAAGAAAGGCAGACGATAATATTTCTCGTACTCTGACGTGAAGCCGATATTCTTATGTGTTTTGTTGAAACTTTGAAGCAGTGGTCGTGAATGCGACTTATTCTTAAGCACAAGAAATATATCATCCACGTACTGTATATATTGAGCACATTTACTTATGTCACTCTTTAATGATGGAAGCATCTATAAACAGACTGATGGTGTGGCAATGGGGAGCCTTTTATCTCCAGTGTTGGCTGAGATTTTTCTAGGGCATCTAGAGAAAACATCATTAAGGAGTGACATAGGTAAATGTGCTCAATATATACGGTACGTGGATGATATATTTCTTCTCCTTAAGAACAGGTCGCAATCACGAACACTGCTTCAAAGTTTCAACAAAGCACATAAGAATATCGGCTTTACGTCAGGGCAAGAGAAAGACCATCGTCTGCCTTTCCTAGTGTACTATTAAAGAAAGAAACTAATGGTAAATTAAACAAAACAACTTACCATAAACCAGCATGTTCTGCACAGTATGTGCATTACAGCAGTTTTATGCTGTTTCAATATAAATTATCAGCAGTTCGTGGGTGCTTTTCACGAATTGACAGGTTGGTTAGTCAAAATTCAAAAGAATACAAATATAATAAAGCAATTAACGATTAAATGTCTAATAGCTATCCTAGACAATTAATTGAATCAATAATTAACCAGAAACAGACGTATTACGGGGCAGAAAAAAACAGTCTACCTAAACTTCCCATTTAAAGGGGATGTAGTTTCCCGGATGGCCCAAAAGAAAGTTGAAGCGGCATTAACACGCATATTTTATGCAGCTAAACTAGAGTGTTTTTTTATGGTAACATACTTGCCTTTACCAGCAATCAAAGAGAAGCGGCCGTTAATGTCGATATCATATATCATTTACCAATATACATGCGCAAGTTGTCGATCAACTTACGTAGGCTGATCGACCAGACAGCTTATTACACGAATGAGAGAACATTGTAACTTAAACGCCTGTTTTAAATCAAATGGTGACTACACGTCTGCAGTTGCGCAACACATCGTCGAAACATCACACTTATGATCTCCAGACGTATCATTCAAAATAATTACTAAATGCAATAAAAAAGGGAGCTAACCACATACGAATCCTTATGGATAAACAAATTGCAACCAGATTTATGCAAGCATAAGAAATATGTTCAGATATTGAGCTTGAATTGGATGTGTCGCACGCAATTGATTGGTTTTCGATTATTCACACTCTCCCTATGCTTACATATTTCTATTTTGTTTTGCCTTTTAATTTATATACAAAGATAGGTTCATAAGTAGATATTTGAGGAAATAATGAGAAAGAAGCTTTTCTTGTATCTGACAAAATTTCTTTTTGTTTTTGCAAAAAAGAATGGTACAATGAATATGATATATATATATATATAATAGCAGGAGCGTCATTGGCCCTCTTTATGTTCCGAAATGGCTGCCAACCACCCGGCATGGAGAGGTTTAATCCAGGATATCAATGGAGCCGGCTTATCCTCTAAAAGGAGCCAGCCGCAGTAAAGTAAAGTATTATCCATATGCATGTTGCCGATATATAAAGTAAAACTTGCATTTGCTATCTTACACAACGTTTAGTATAAAGCGAAACCTGTTTTGTTAAAAACTGAAACACAAGAGTTAGAATGGAAGTGCATAAAGAGTGGTTCTACAGTAAACTCGTTTAGTTGTATTCATGCATAAATCATACCCAAATAAGTCTCCTGCTTTATTTTCCCATTCTCTGTTTCTTTATATTTAATTTTTAAATAATTTCTTAAATTTTCAGATTAACAATAGTAATTAAATTATTTTTTAAATTCCAGTTTATTCGTTAATCCTCTAAACTAGGCTGACAAGACATGTAAGTAATTAATGGGTCAGGTTTTTATATCAAGACCGCAACCTTGATTATAATAAGATTAGCAATTATAAGAAATTTGTGGCGAGCTCTATCAAAATTTTTTTTAAATGACTAAATTTTGTTAATTAGTTACCGTGTACACTATGCCGTAGGTTGATCGAGTTCAATTACTGCAAATATATCTTCTAAGCAACGCATTTACAAAAGGTAGGCTAACGTCATTTCATGCTTAGATGTTGAACATATTTTGGCGGTTTCTCTTTTGAAATCTACTTTTATAAATAAGAAAGAAGTCACTGAATTTACATTTGAACCATTTACATTTACTATTTTTGTGTGGGAAAGGACTGGCTAAAGCTGTCATTGCCTTCAAAACTTTGTAATTTAATTCCTTTGATCAGTTCTGTTTATGTCAACGCCCGTTGAAAGTCAGGAAGTATTAATTAGGAATACAATTTATGAACTGGCCATTTCTATTTGGCTACACTAGGATGTGTAGCAACAGTCCTATCTAGTCCAACTAAACTCCGGTTGAACTGGTTGCGACACTGTCTGGGATGGTTGTCTAGCTCTCAAGACAACTGGAGTGTATTTCTGGAACCTCAGATGAGATAGACGACCAATCTTGTGGTCGGACATTATGTTGCTTGATATCGGTTACTTGATAATTTTTGGTACCCTTTACAGTCTCGGTATAAATTATTTTGAGTTGGCTTTGAAGTCGTATTGCCGAAAATTTTATATGAAGTTAGCTGCATTACTGCTTCAATATATTTTCGTGTATTATCTCGTACCGTTCAACTATTCCATATTTCTTCACCTAATATATTGGGCGTAGTACCAGCTCCTACTGATGACTCACATACGTATTAGTTTTGTCCAACAAAAAATAGTACAAATTGTGTCATTTATCTTTTCTACCACAAGTATTCAGGTTTACTGTAAATTTATTTGGTATATTTTCTGGGGCTTTTTCACATATTTTAAATGAAATTTTCTAGCGTAGATTTAACTACAAGTGAAGATTGTTAGATAACAATGAAACTGTTAAATATCTATTAGACAATTTGTATATAGAAATAAACAGTAAGTGGTTTACTATATATTTCTTTCAAAAGTTGAATCGTTCAATGTTCTGATCTTAGGAGAACTGTAACTGTCTTCGTAAAGCTTACTTGGTTATTTGTATTTAATGTTTAATTCATGAGTGTAATATTTATTGCGCATGCTAGCCGGTAAATGTTTCGTATTGTTTTCAATTTACTTTTTAATCATTAAGATTGTTTGTTTTTTTATTATTTTCTATCAGCTGGACGGCTAATGTTAATCACTTTCTTCTGGCGGGAGCCGGAAACTGCACTCTGATTACCTCGACTGAAGGTGGTTTACCAAACACGCCTAACGTAAAGTCATACAAATCTACATTGCCCGTTACATTGTCTCTTCCAGCTGCTTCTGTATATTCTGGTGCTGTTGGTTCATCTATCAACAATGGCCTGTCTGAAACAAATCCTGATAGCAATGTCCCTATTCATATCCTCACTGACCGACCGCCATCGTCACCGCTCAGCCTTGCTAATTCACGCTATTCTGTTTGTGATGTAAATGCACTTCGCTTAGGCGTACACCATAGTGTTCCAGAATCCTTGTCGCTACAAACAAATGGACTAGCGTCTCACAGCACATTAGAGTATTCAAACCAGTTGATGACGGATTTTCAGTCATCAAATTCTGTGTCATCTAATTCCGAAATTTCAGTGCCTGTGTCATCTTTAAGCCACATAAAATCAGGCGAGGACAACCTTTCCGACGCTGTTGATTTTTCTACTGCGAGCATTGTCACCAATAGTAAAAATGAAGGAAATGCAGTAAGTACAACCAGTCAAAGCATTGTTCATGGTGGGACACTGCCAACGGTAAAATTGGTGCGCGGTCGGTTGTCATTAGTTCCATCGAGAAGCTGTGAGAAAATTTCTGCAGCTGCAAAGCCGAAGGATGGCATGTCCTGTGATCTAACAGCCGAATGTAGAGAGGCATGTTTTTCCGAATTACGCATATAAACTATATTTTGCGTTTCTTTTTAAGCGTTTTGGTCTTCATTATTATTGTGTAGATCAGATTGTTTTATTTGTAAAATGCCCCATGTCTTTTTTCAATGTCGATTTATTCACAAGAAGTAGTTCTGACCCCGAAACGTTCTTACGAAAAATATTTTGAATTCCACATTTTATCCGCCATCAGGTTGGCTCACAATTTAACTTTCCTCAAACAGCCTCAATTTACTATTTTTGGAAACTAAAAGTTTTATATGTCCTTGGCACTATTTTTACATATGTCAAATGCTCCATTTTGTTTCGTCCTTGTTATATGGCTATTAACAATTCTTGTGTTAATCGTCATTTTATTCGTGGTCAAGAGATTTAGCTGCTTGTTTTCGATTGCGTATAGCTTATTTTATAGTTTTACAATTAAACATTCATTGATTGCGTGGGTGGTATTAACAGTTATTTAAATCAAGTTTTCGAGTATGGAATAGGCACATATTTCATTGTATATAAACTGTATTGTCAAACAAAAGCAAAAGTACCGTCAGTCACACCTACTGGAGCGTTTTGACCTTCAATGATCATCATCAGAGCACGACGGCAAAATGACTAGCGAAGATCATATCGCAATGAATAGATATGTAAAGCAAAATTAGATATACCGCACTCACTTCCAGTAGTCTCATGTACATTGAACTTGACTTGAAATGCCGCATGCACAATTTCGAACCATTCACGATCATTTACTTTCTGTAGCTTTCACAACACGTATATAAGGTATACAATTAACTAATTATTGATTGCCTGAGTGACGACTGACGGTAGTTTTGCTATGTTATTATAATCAAGGTTGCGGTCTTGATATAAACACCTGACCCATTAATTACTTACATATGTCAGTATAAACTAAGAATAGTATAGTGTAAAAAGGCAATTCATTCAGTAAAATAGTTAAATACTGTTTGTTGCGAAGAGCTAATATATATGCAAGTATGTATTAGGTTTTGCGAACCTAGTAACAAATTAGTTCAGTTGTGACCAGAAGGATAAACCGAAGTGTTAGTATCCGGTACTCATCGATTTCAAAAAGGTATCAGTTACTAACACAATAGCCATAGTGTTAGTATCGTTTACAGACTCGGTATATATATTATATAGTGTGAGTTAGCATTGAAGTCGCATTGTCGTTGACTTTAGATTATGTTAGCTTCACCATTACAGGTTTATACATTCGTCTAGGAGATTGTACCGTCCTATTATTCCACATTCTTCTACCAAATATGTAGTGGTTAAAGCGCGTAATACCGGCTCCTACTGATGAGTTGCCAGTAAGCACGAAACGAATGTGCATGAGATTATACTTCCCGTTCATGCTGCCTTTGGTTTATCCTTCTGGTCAAAACTGAACTAATTTGTTACTAATTCATTCAGTAGACCGGTTTCGTCCTTATTGGGAACTCATCATGTGCTGGCCAGAATTTGCCGCGGACAGGACTCGTGCCCTGGTTCGAGTCCTGTCCGCGGTAAATTCTGGCCAGTCAATGTTTCCACTTTCCCCAATTTTGTTAAATTTTGTATTAGATTCTATTATGAACAACACTCTCCCACAAATTCAGGACGCTGGAGTTGAAGTTCTCCCGGGAGGTAACCTAGTCGATCTTGACTATGCGGACGATATCTTACTATTATTCGACAATCAGCATGCTGCCCAGACCACCTTAAATAGATTAACAGACGTTGTTCTGTCTTTCAGTATGAAATTCGCACCCTCTAAATGTAAGATACTGTTACAGGATCAGCCACCACTCACTCCAACGTTGCGACTGCAGAATGAAGATCTTGACATAGTCGACAGGTTTACATATCTTGGGAGCTCTATCAATAACGTAGGCAATATGTCCGACGAGGTAAGAATACGGATCGCGAAAGCTAGAGTAGCTTTCTCGAACCTTCGTCATTTATGGAGAAACACGAATATGTCACTTTGCCTTAAAGGTTGTGTTTACAATGCATCTGTACGCGCAGTCTTACTATACGCTAGTGAAACTTGGCCTCTTAGAGTTGATGATCTGAGACGCTTACAGGCATTCGATCATCGTTGTTTGAGAAGTATAGCTCATGTTGGTTACCAACAACGAATAACTAACGTTGACATCCGTAGACGTATTTTTGGATCTGACAATAAGTGCTCGTCTTTATAAAAGCAAATAAGGCTCCATCAACTTCGTTGGCTCGGTCACGTTTTGCGTATGCCCTCATTCCGATTGCCCAAAAGAGCTCTGTTCTCTCATCCAACACCAAATTGGCGTAAGAAACAAGGTGAGCAGATTTTGACATGGCAGAAACAATTAAAGTCACTTACATCCAAGTTGGGTAGTAAAGGATCCACTCGTCTGCCGGGATGGGGTCCTCGTGCACATCACAGTTCTTGGTTAGAAACCATTAGCGATATGGCAGCGAATCGAGCTCAATGGCGATCTTGTTGCAGATGTATAGTAGAATCATCTTCGTAACTTTCTTTTCTTAGTAGGGCAAAGTTAGCTGCGAGGTTTTTTTTTGTTTATGACCTTGATACAGTGAAATCCACAAGGAAGATGTATTGCTGATGTCGCCTTGCCCGAATGCTAACTTGGCCATAATGGTGTTGTGGAGAAGTTTAGTTTGCCTCATTTCTGTGAGTTATCCTGATAAATTTACTCATAGTAGCAAGGTATTCCTTCTCTCTCTACCTCTCTCTCTCTCGTAAATCTCACTAATAATTTGTCTAAATTCACTTATATACTTTTTTTCACTCCTTATGGTTATATGGCAGTGAAACATTAGTCACTTGACTTTTGTGTGACTGGACATGATGATGATGATGATGATGATGAATAAGGACGAAACCGTTCTACTGGATGAATTGCCTTTTCTACACTATTCAATTCTTAGTTTATACTGACATATGTAAGTAATTAATGGGTCAGGTGTTTATATCAAGACCGCAACCTTGATTATAATAAATGTTATCACCACCCGCGCAACCAATGTTCGTTTAATTATATAGTTTTGCCATGTTGTTGGACTGGCTAAATGCAATGGGATTGATGTTTATTTCAAGCTCACGAACTTTATTTAAATCATTGATGTCAAGAACAAAAGCATTAATAGATACAGCCTATATTCAGAAGTATTATAAGGCATTGCTCTAAAATGAAATACATGTTAATTAAATTTCCTTAATTTTGAACGTCAAATAGATTATCTGAATTTCACTTTGGAAAGAGAAACGAAGAGGGCGATAGCATTCCGTGATTGAGGCGGAATGGCGGGATATTATAAACAGATACCTATAGAGGAATACTTAATTGGGTATCCTCATTCACATTTTACTCGAATCCTGTTAATGTTATAAAATAGGCATTTTTAAATCTATGGCATTTAGAAGCCTTAGAATAGCTGATTTAAAGCATATATAAAAATTAATTGAGTAGACTGTCAGAATAGAATAGAATTTCTTCATTCTGATTCAATCCATATATGTTCTATCAAATATTTAACAATATCAGAAAGTGTACAGTAAATGACAGTCACATCACAGAAATATGTCTATGAAATATAAAGGCATGCTTCTTTATTAAAATATAATTAAGTAGAAATAATTTTGTTTTTGGTTGTAGCGACACATTCTACACCTTGCAATATCATCACTACAGTGCGTGAAATCGAATCACTATGCAGCTATTACGAGAGACAAAATACAATAGCTTTAATATAATAATTTTTTTGTAAAATGTGGAATTGGTACAGTTAATGGGAATTTTGCTGAAACATGCAGAAGACCTGCGATTATAAAAATTCATTAGATTATCCTGGTCGTATGCTTTTTTCAATTTAGGCTAAAACCAGTTTCAAAGATATCTTAGTATGATGTATATCACATAGCTTTTTTGGTAACAGACTAAATTGTATATATTTTTGAAAAATCAAAAGGTTTACTAGCAAGCTTCCTCACAAATGACGGCGAGTTCACCGATATTTCCGACCTTGCTCCTACTCCATGTGTCTTTTTCGCCGGGCTTGTATACACACTCGTCAATTTGTTCATTTGGAATATTTTTAAATTTTAGAATCATCAAAACCATAAAGATTGTTAATAAAAAAACGTAGTTTAGAAGCATATATAATGTACGAGACCGGGCTAATGCATTTCATCACCTTCCTTTGTACAGCTACTGTTTTTATGGACATTTTTTTAAATTTGGTTCTAAGTTGCAGCGGCATATTACGTGATCGGCCTAATCCAAAATAATATACTTATATAGCTATACCTTTCGATAAATCTTTCTTATTATTATCGCCCAACATTTCTTAGCGTAGCCAACTGTTCCTTAAATTTATCTCTCAGTAAGAGCTGTACACTTCAGGAAATACAATTAAATAATCATTGATGCCGCGCGTGATGGTGACAATTCTTTAAATTAAGTTTGCGAGCTTGAAGTAAACACCAATCCCATTGTATTTAACCGGTCTTCGAACAACATAGAAAAACTACCGCCAGTCACACGCACTGACGCGTTTCGAACTTCCATGATCATCATCAGAGTACGACGGCAAACTGACTAGCGAGGATCAAACCGCATTGCATATATATGGAAATGCAAATTAGCTAGCGGCTCTCACTCTAGTAGTGTTGCATACATTGTACCTGACTGGAAATGTCGGCTGCATAATTTCTATGCAGTCACGAGCTTGAACTTTTTACAGCTTTCGTCATATATATATATATATATATATATATATATCTATATATATATATATATATATATATATATATATATAGGTATATATATATAGGTAATAAAATTAAGCAACCAATGATTGCTTGAGTGATGGTAACAATTTTATATGTGAAGTTCGCGAAATTTCCATTTTATTTAACCAGTCGTCGAACAAGTTAGCAAAACTACATGATCTGCGTTTTGACTAACGCAGCTTTTATTGTTCAAGTAGTTTTCTTTCTCTAAGATATTTCGGCTCGCTTTATCGGTAGCTTTCTTCATTAGATCCGTCCTTACAAATTTAACAAATGAGTCTAATGAAGCAAGCGCGTTATTTCCTCTAGCCATATTATTTATAATTCAGACTGATCTTTCACTAGATATTCGCGTGTCACATGTGTGTGCGTGCGCACTGACGCGTTTTGACCTTCCATGATCATCATCAGAGTACGACGGCAAACTGACTATCGAGGATCAAACCGCATTGAATATATATATGGAAATCAATGTTAGATATGCGGCCCTCACCTCTAGCAGTCTCGCATACATTGAACTTGACTGGAAATGTCGGCTGCACAATTTCTATGCAGTCACGAACATTAACTGTTTGCTGCTTTTGGTGGTAGTTTTGTTATGTTGTTCAACGACTGGTTAAATACAATGCGATTGGTGTTTACTTCAAGCTCGCAAACTTGATTTAAAGAATTGTTACCACCACCCGCGCAATCAATTATTGTAAAATTGTATAACATAAATTATTATATTGGACCATAGAGGGAGGAATTATGAAATTCTGCTCTTTTATCATACATAAAAAGCAAAATCCACAAGATGATCGTAGAACATTGGTAATACCAGATTCAAATTTGTTTAAAAAATAAGAACGCTAGGGATTACATATAACATTTGTATTGCATTGAAACAAACACTCAACTAAGATAGCAAGCTACCTGACAAAATTATAGAATAAAACTCTTGAACACTTCAAGGGAATATGAAATAATTTGCAGTAACAAATCTTGCTAATGTAGAGAAAACGATATGTCCAGTTAAGTTACGAGGAATATCAAACAGAATACATTTATTGTCACACACAGAACTCTGTCCTAGCTAGATACTCCATGTGTAACCGCAGTATATAATATATAATAATAAAGTCAAGTGAAATAAAATCGAAGACTAATATTGAGAATGTATCATAAGTTGATAAAACGCTGGGTCCAATATTCAATGGGATATTCACTGATAGAAGGAAAAGAAGATTAACTGAGTAGGATCATTTAAATTATCAGAGTAAAACATTAAAAAATGTGATAAAATAGCTAATATATTAGGTTTTATTCTTTCAATTTTATTTGCACACGCTATACTGCTTTTAGTAGCTCGTCGAATATCTTGAATTTACTTTATACATAAATCTTCTTGAATTTACATTTCTAAATGTTGCATGTTTCAGGTCACTTCGATTATTTCTTTCTTGGTTTCACGCTCGCTCTCATTAAAAATGACTTCCTTATTTCAACGCATTTGTTGGTATCGCTGATCACTTTCAATTCTTCAATGTCAATTGGATGCAATAAGCTCAAATTACTCTAGTATTTAGTAACATTTCGTAAACTAACATCACCAACATTACTTATCTATCGACTGTTGCGAGACAGAATTGGCGTGAGTTCATATATGAACTAGAACGCTTAAAGGCTATAAAAATTAATTTAACGTTTACCGGAACTTCGGATGCTTGTATAGTATCTGATATTGTCTTGCATGTATAGAAATAGCTATAAATATTTATGGAAAGATGGTGAGTATATCTGTTTTGTGTCATTGTTACATTAACTTCATGACAAAATGACTCGTCCAAAAATTGGGTCCATTGACTTTATTACTATCTTTACTCGATAACCCTGGTGGATTTGTAGAACTTCGATATACATGGAGTTAACCACAGCTCGATATAGTTCTGCATGTTTATGTAGACATATAAGTATATTGCTGTATTTGTTGAATAAATACTATAATGGATTAGTATTACATTATTTTAATGCTAATAAGAAGGTATGTCTAAGAAGATAATTACTTGTGTTTTTAATTGTGCCTTCTATATTATCACTTGCGCAATATTGTTACGAACTCTGATGATGGTTCCGCTAGTTTGAATTCAAAACTTCAACCAGTCGTCAGTTCACTTTCAAAAATGAGTATGCGCTTCATTATCCAAATAGCTATCCTCCAGGGGACCAGAATTGCTTTGAGCATTCCACTGTCTCATTTGATCTAGCTTATTGGAAAAGGCGATAATTCTGCCATTCTAAAACTAAATTGATCCAATCAGGTACGGTGTCCATTTTCAGTTATCCAGTGCTGCACTCACGGGTGAGTTATAAGCTCTCTTTTGATTTATTCTAGGTTTTGTGTGGGTAATCTGGTTTTCTCATAATTTAGCTAATGAGAAAATAATTTCTTTCAAAAGTTATCAGACTTGGCCACTGACATTCTGTGTGGTTTCGATATCTTAGTGATTGCCGGTGATTTCAACACCAAACTATATCAAGACTGCGGGAAACGGAGCTATAGGAAGATGGTCTCCGGCTGACAATAGCTGTGATAATGAAATTAGGTTCACCATTCTTGCTTTTAACATTTACGTGTTTGTGATGAACTCAGTTATTCAGTAACAAAAGCGGCGTTCTGCTCCAAGGCACAGCGATGTCAAACATGCTGATTGGATAGTGTCACGTCAGCGTCCTCAAATATACTAAATTCCGGTAAGCAATCGTTATTCGTCTTCTATCCAAGATGCGAGAGCGTATCATGGATGTTGTGAGAGCTAAATTAAAGAATTTCACCATAGTATTCTGGTGATAATACAGATTGAAGCTCCGCTTCATGCAGCAGCCGGTATTTTGCCTGAAACCGTTACAGTTGAGTAGAATGTCTTCAGTGACGCCTATGCGTTTTCTGGGCTACCGATAATTGAAAACAAATATTTACCACATTGCATCTGGTGTGCTATGCTATAAAATAGCAAGCCTTGGTTTGTCTTCCTTTAATAACGCCTGCGAACGTATTTGCTATCTCTATTAACAACAAGGCTTTTTAAAACGCGGAATCTGTGACGAAGCTGAAATTGGATTGCATCTTGGAGCGTAAGTTATGAAAAAAACTTTTCTGTCAACCACATGACGGATTATGAACAAAATTGGTTTAATGTCGCTAATAAGTTGCAAACAGAAGTGAATTGTAAGAAATAATTTAAATTTTACGATTAATTATGACGTATTAGCAATATGGACGCCATTAGTTTCCGGGGTGCAAATTGACAACCACATTCATAAACGACTCAATCCACCATATATTGCAAATGGCGCGAAATGTGATGAAGCAGTTTTTCCAAGATTGTAACTTGTTTGACATAGAGGCACACTTTTAATGAAGTAGCATCGACTTACGGTATCACGAGAGATCGCAAAGTCGACGAAGTCAATTGGCTCATTTTGAATCTTTCAATTTCTGTAGAATAGAGATTCAGAAAAGTCTACAAAAGCTCATTACCGCAATCTTTTGGGAGGAATTCATTCCAAACAATTGAAAGAGCGCTGTTTTTTTCCATCCACATGAACTTCAGAGAGTTATTAATTGTACTCAAAAGGTGTCTACATTACGTTCTAAAGACAAATTTATCAAAGACGGTAGTTAAGGCCAATTTTCGCCACGGAGTCTAAGATTGTACTAAACTGCGCCCAACTGTCAGTCATCAAGAGTTTCGTTTAAATATGATCTCTGGTGATGCAAGATGAATCGGTTTCTGTCAAGATTTTCATACTATTAACTGTGCAGCCGCTGCTTTTGAAAAATTGTGCAATCCACTTTGTAAT
Source organism: Eudiplozoon nipponicum (assembly GCA_029291075.1). NCBI lineage: Eukaryota > Metazoa > Platyhelminthes > Monogenea > Mazocraeidea > Diplozoidae > Eudiplozoon > Eudiplozoon nipponicum. The sequence goes on from JAQBSW010001807.1 coordinate 84,038, forward strand.
TGCCTATCTATTTCACTGAGTTTCAAGCGTACTTTCGGTCCTGTTTTATGCTTCGAAAACGAGATGACACACTATAGCTGCCTGCGTCCGGACAGCTTTGAAAATTGATATATTCGCTCGACTTTCTTAGCGGAATTGACTGCTTAGATTCAGAAGGCATTTATCGGGAGACAAGTTTGCAAAGCGACAAGTTTTATACGACCGTTGGTAAAGGTTCCATCGTTATCAAACCTTGTTGTGGAACATCGATTTTGCAGGTTGGGAACTGTTTGAAAAGCGTAATTTCACATCCTGTTAGCTAGGCCACAGAAGTTTTGCTGTTGTTTGGCTAGAATCACAGGAGTTTCAAGAAAACTATCCCTTACCGAATACTATTTTTCGCGATATCGGTCATTTAATCTTAGTGCTTCGTACTCTCAAATACAAAGAGACAGTGGAAGGGACGGAAATTTATTGTAGTCTATCAGAAAGCAGTGTTCAGTGGAAAGGTCTGGTCACTTATGCTTTTTGACATTTGCTCTACTGGGTCCCATTGTGTGGAAGATCTAGGTCTCCATTTATTATTTTTTATTGTGTGTGGTCGCAATTCCTGTTTTTTAAACAGACGTTCAATATATCAATTCTGTTGTTAGTCGCGCGTACTGATACGATAATTCTGTAAAGTAGTTGATTAGCATCTGATCAAGGATGACATCGGTCTTCATTATGAGTTGGTTTTACATGATTAGCTTATACTGGCAACATATATGTAGTCAAAGGATTGCAATCATAATTCAATTCAATATCTCTTCCCAAGTTCGCTGTTAAAATACTTGCCTTAAAATAATACACGTTGTCTAAACAACCTCGTCCTCGCCAAATCCGATGTTTTATTCACGCGAGGCACAGGACGGTGTATGATAAAGCGAATAACCAAGATATTACTGGATCTAAGTTTATGCCACGATGGTTATCACACGAATTATAATAGGCTTTTTGAAAAAAACGAATTATGTTCTAATTGTCCCAAGAAGCTGGCACGGTCTCCTTATTCCGTAGAGTAGAAAAAGTTTAGTCAACTTCCCACAAATGAAGGGGCGTCATCATTAAATAAGGTGGGAAACAGATCACCAGAGTGTGCTACTTTCTTATATTTACGAGGTAGGATTGCATTCCGCATTTCTAACTATGATGTGTTTTTTCTAGATTGGCATTCCTCATTTTTTATACAGACATGCTTACCGGAATCGGAACTGACGCACGTAGCCAAACTAATTTACTGTTACTTGAATACAATTAAAAAATCACTGATTGCGCGAGTGGTGATAATTCCTTAAATCAAGTTTGCGAGCTTGCTATAAACACCAATCTCATTGTATTTAACCAGTCGTCGAACAATGCATCAGTACGTGTGACTGAAGGTAGTTATTCTATGTTGTTCGACGATTGGTTCAATACAATAGGATTGTTGTTAATATCATTTTATCAGCAATTAGATGTTTGTTATAAGACAAGCCAGCAGGAATTTAGCGCCTAGTTTATAGAATTGCCGTTGACTTTTCTGAAACTTTGTAACAATTGTTACGGGAACCTACGACGCCGTATACAGTGTTGCTTGTATTTTGTATGGCGGATCGTATCTTTAACTAATGTAAGGGCGAATTTTCACCGTCAAGACCAGTCTGCATCGATTTTTGAAAATCTTATTTTTGTTGTAAAGACGCCTGCTTACAACTATTTGAGATTTATTCTTATTTAACTTCCATAAAAATGAGGATGCAAATCTGAAACAGATAAGTTCATGTTCCGATTTGGCACACGGGCGACAGCTGTGGATAAAAACGTGCCATCTATAACCAATTTCCTCATAGTTGTTCGAGAGTTGTAGGACACTATGTGACGCAACGCCTTAACCAAGTGTGAATTTTTTATTAATCAAGTTATCCAACATTCATTCAACATTATCTTAAAATAATAAACTTATAGCTTATGTACTAACTTGATGATATTATGCGTTGCTTGAATGGCAGACTGACAAAAAATCCTAAATTAGCATATAACTGAAAATTGCATACATCGCGTGGCTTCAGTGGTATAGTAGATGAATTTCAAGACTGAAGCGAATGTTTCCTAGTCTAAATTCCGGCCTGTGCAATTCTGCAAGTACTTTATGAGTGCGAAATTATAATGAAAATAGTAAAGTTAATGATTTGCGTTTGCTATATTATGTCATGTTTAGTTTCCCTTGACAGCGTATGTTTTAGACTAATCTTTCTTCGATTGCATGGATTGTGGTACAAATAATTTAAGTAAAGTTTACGGACTTGACATAAGCAGCAATCCCCTTTTATTTGGCTAGTTGCACAACATTGTAAAACTATCGCCAGTCACACGGAATTTTAGTCATCACACTACGATGACAGACTGCAAGGTTTGTCTTACAATTTCGTAATTTATTAAGTCATAAATAGTTTTCATATCCATTGCTCCTGGAAATAGATCTTTATCTTTTAAATTTATAAACATTATTTCTCTCAAAATAATCCTGATCATTTGTAACGTGCAGCTTTTCCGTTGAAATAGTGTTCATGAATCAGACCAAGATTTTGGCATGGAATTGGAGATATGTTTCATGCAACATATAGAGAGAATGGAAAATATCTTGCAGAGAACCGGATAATATCCGAGATACATATAGGCATTTGACGAACTGTACTATATTAAAGTGTTATCGTGATGTCATTTATTTTCAAAATAAACGGGATTGGTGTTTCTCGTCGGGTTCTAAATTTGGCAGGCTTTCTCCCACCTTGTACTTTAATTTCTCTACTCTACGTTTTTGCATGCTCCTTTCCTTACGAATTTAACTAGAATAAACGCACTTTTGCTATCAAGTACTTTAGTTGTTAGACTTTCTTTCTCTTCTAGCGGATATTCCCCTGTGGTTGCTCTTACTTCAATGGCAATTAGGAGCACAATTCTCGCCAGCACTTGTACAGAGAATTTCCAACTACTTTGGCTGCTTCAGGAACTAGGTTTTGTCTAAAGTCATTCACGCAGGTGACCTACTGCTCCGTTTGCTTATACAAATTGGCATTTTTGTCCTATTTATCAATTGTGCTTCGTTTTTGTTGTAGTTTGGACTGACGAGTGGACCGGCAATTAGTCTCGCATCTGCGTTTTATTCGGCATCGGGGCGTAATTCAACAACACAGCCCTGCTCTGTTGATAAGGTCCGGCATTCTCGTTTCAACTTAAACAGCGTGGACTTTCAAACTGGTCAAAAAAAGAGCTACGCTACTGTCGTATCTAGTCCTTCTGATTATGCCAGCTTTATTGGTAGCATGGCATCTGTTCCTGGCTGGGAACATTCAACGTCAGTATTTGGTAGGAATTTTTTTTTATAGTTTTGTTCGATCAATTTATCTGCAGTTCCTATTCTGAATTTAAATTATTTGTGATTAAATTCAGTCTATTGTAAACGTTTATTCCGATACCTTAAAAATTCTAACTGGTTTAAAATTGCTCACAACTTTGGTAATTTCCGACCTGACAACAGTACGCCCTTTCTAGCAGCTATAACGAACTTCAAATCATTTTTTTGTTTGATGTCATTTATTGCACCTCTGTTCACACATGCTACGTCATTGTTGCTGCCAATATAATGTTAGAAGGGCCTTTTGTAAAAATAATTGATCTCCACATTTAAATACACACGTAAAGTGCGATCAACCGCTAGGATATTTAGCTCATGTAGATCCTTTAACTATTTGACTGGAAAAGCGTGGCCGCTTAAACCAGAACACGCGATAAAAGCCAAAGTCAGCAGGGAATCTACTAAGCGACTGCTTGTATGTTCAAGGACAAGGAATGAAAAAGCATAGCTAGTCTACTTTCCCAGTTAAAGTCCAATTGAATCACAATTCTCTTTTTAGAAAGTAATCATTGTATTTTTTGTACCGTCATGATGGTACCAAAGCCGTCAGTGGAACGGGCTAGGGCCTATCGTTCGTGAAACTGAACACTTCGTTGGTTACGTGTAGTAATACCCACCTTTGAGATTAAGAACACACCAAGAGTCCTATACGTGGCTGGCATTAATTCAACAGAAAGTCCTCCAACAAGTGCCTGTATTAGGATGAAGCTGTCAGCACAATGACAAGCAGACTTCGAGCCGCCGAAGTGAACATAAATAATAAATATTTGTAAATTTGTTTTACTTAATCGATACTCTTGATCCGAGAACAATCCTATATTTAAATAATTAAAAACAAAGCAAGTTTGTGAAGTTTACTAATGGCTTCTGATGGGTTGGAAACGTTGATTAGAGGACTGACTGCACAAATGAACAATTTGACTGCAGAATTAGGTATAATTCAGTCTCGACTAGTAGATATATTTATAACAAATTTTTATGGAATCCGCATAGACGACCCAACCATTATAGGTGGATTCAATAATGGCGACCGCGCCCAACAGGAATCAGAAAGAAATATGCCGGTGTTTTCAGCCGAATCGAAGAGTTTTTTCCGACCGTAGTCATAATTTAAGCCAATGAGGAAAGGCCACAGTTGTTGTTCGAAAAATTTAAAGCATCGTTTCGAGGACAAGAATTTACATTTGTGCGCGTGGCTGTCCAGGAATTAATTGACCGGACAGTAGCAGTTCAATTGAAATTGTCAGTCGACTTCATGTATGAAGAGTACAAAAGATCACTGCGGAATCAGGTATTTTCGGAATTGTCTTAAATCATAACTGGGTGAGATGCACCTCGATGCCATGGCACGAATCAAACGATGGTTCTCCAGGCTAACTGAGCCTTTACCTGGGTTGCAATCACATGAGGCTATCATTTTTATGCTGCTGGATCCTACCAGATAACCAACACCCAGTGAGGCCTGTAAGAAAGACTTCAGACTCTTCAAAGTTCAGCCATGATGATAAAGTGGCAGCTGCGACTCCACACATGAGTTCGGTTACAACATCTGGCAGGAGCGACATACCTTAATGGAATTCTTCGCGGCATAATCAGCTAGTCCGAGACAGACGGCAACAGCCAGTGGCGTGGACACAAATTCAATATATAAGAACACTAGCTTCGATGAATATATCGCCTAAGGGTCAACAAAACCAGTATAGTGCTCCAAGAGAACTGCCAGTTTAATGGGAAAATAGAGTCCACCATCTCACAAATAAGGGTAGTAGAGATCGTGCCAAAAATATTAATCCTTTGGAGGCTCCCATTGACAGATCAAATGAAGACAAACAGATAACCTTCGTAAAAATAAGTATGGGAAATGCTGCCACATGTAAGGATTTTTATTAAACGTGGTACGACGGTGTCAACCATGTTTCGATGGCCGATCGTACATGGGCTAACGGGGCTATGGCGGTGGTGTCACCAGGTCGTGGTGGATTTCCGACCGGCAATCGGATCTCCTATAAAATACCACATGAGCCCGACGACGGCACCATGACGCGGCGTGTGTTTCCCGCCACAAAAGGGGACAACAGCCACAGGATTACATGGACTCCTGGACAGTACCCCGTACTTCCGAATGGCGAATGAGCTCTCAACAGCCACCGGCAACCATGCAACTTACTGCTGCCTTGCAGACTGCGCTTGGATGTGCAAAGGCTAGAGGTGCGTCCTCGATCAAAAAGCCGAGTGGTGAGGGGACACCACTTGTACCAAATTCCCAAGAAACTCCATGAAATATGGAGCCGGCTTATCCTCTAAAAGGAGTCAGCCGCAGTAAACTAAACTATTTTTATTAAAGTTAAAATTTTAGAACTCTTCAACTGACAGCCAGTAATGATACAATATGATATTGGAACTGATGTGTCGGTATTTCCAATGACTTGGCCTCTAAACAACTCAAAAACTACGAGATCAATTTGTGCCATGCATCGGACGCGTCGATGGTGGCTGCGGGGGAATGGGACACGAAATTATTAATAAATGAATATATCTCACATAGTTCCTTTGTTATAACGAATACACAAACACCCTTATTGGGATTTGATTCCATTAGAAAATCGGTTAAGACGATAGATTGTCACAAAAAACGTATATGCATATCCAGGCCTGAAAGCATAAATTCAATAAAGTCTATATGTACGCCTAATGTGGAGAAGGAGACCAGTTGTCTGCCTGGGTAGTGGAAAAACCTTCAAATCCAATACGACATTATATTCCAACTTCCGGATTGCAGTGAATTTCCAGGGCCGACGGTCGACCACTTTAAACTACGGTTAGAACTAAATGAAGGTTACGAACCACCAAAAGTATATGGTGCTCCTCCGAAGAGATTAGCAGCAGCGGCTCGAGCAACCCAATAAACGATAGAAGCCGGCATTCTGGAACCATCTTCATCTGTTTTCGAGCCGCAATAGTTTACGTTACGAAATATATAAGTCGCACACTCATTAAGGCGGAACAATACTATACCGTCACAGAAAATGAATTACTTGCCGTACAATGGGCATTACGGAAGTTTAGGTTTTTTGTCATCGGCTGACACATACGTCTTTACTGACCACAAGGCACTAGTACATTGTAAATAGCTGAGTATTGAGAAGAAACGAGTACACCGAGCCATTGAAGAGATGGAAGAACACTATGTATCAATTCATCATAAAGCCGGTATCGTGAGTGCGGCAGCCGATGCGCTCAGCAGAATTTCCGCTGTGTGGGTTTCGCCATTTATCAAAGTCTCTGAAGAACAGGGAAAAGATGCCACATGCCAGGAAATAGTCAATAAGTTTAATAACAGCACAGTAGTGGCCGCACAATATAAAACGTTGACCCTGCAAAACGACCTATTGGTCTGAATAGAAGGACGAATTAGCTTGTGCCGGAGTCTATAAGAACAGAATTGATGACCTTTTGGCACGAAACGTTGGGACATCCCGGCACCGGGCGACTTATTAAGACATTTTAATCACGATTGTATTGACCTGGCATGCCAAAAGAAATTCGTATCTATTTTCAACAGTGCAGTCGAGCGGGCCATGCACTTTACAGTATTAACTACTACATGATACGCTCCAACAACCATGGTCATATAGGGCATAATAGACTATTAGGTTAACCTGTAATCCCAGGATCGAATGAGCGCTGCACCGTAGCGGATATTCAGGAGCGCATGAAATAGTTAACTGAATATGTAGACGCCACACAGTGACAAGCCTACGCAAGGCGACCTACACGCACTCGCCTAAGGGTCGGCGACTATGTCATGGTCGCGAAGGTCGATCCCATGGTACTACAGGCTGTCAATGATGGGCTGTATCGCGTGGAAAATGTGGACTCAGAGCACAATACAGTTGTCGTCAACATGTCCGATGGATCACGAGCTGACGCACTTAATCGTTTAAGCAGGGTGCCAATGCCGATTCCTGAGAGGGGATGTAGCAATAGCCACTTTTGAGACTAAAAACGCACCATGAGTCCTATATGTGGCTGGCATTAATTCAACAGAAAGTACTCGCGGAAGCGCCCGTATTAGAATGAAGCAGTCAGCACAATGGCAGAACCAGACTTCGAGACGCGGAAGTGAACATAAATAATAAATATTTGTAAATTTGTTTTACTTAATCGATTCTCTTTATCCGAGTAAAATCCTTTATATCATTAATTAAAAATAAAGCAAGTTTGTGAAGTTTACTAATAGCTTCTGATGGGCTGGAAGCGTTGATTGTATAGTGTAGAAAAGGCAATTCATCCAGTAGACCGGTTTCGTCCTTATTGGGAACTCATCAGGTACTGGCCAGAATTTGCCGCGGACAGGATACGAACCTGGGCACGTCTGTCCGCGGCAAATTCTGGCCAGTACTTGATGAGTTCCCAATAAGGACGAAACCGGTCTACTGGATGAATTGCCTTTTCTACACTATACAATTCTTAGTTTATACTGACATATGTAAGTAATTAATGTGTCAGGTGTTTATATCAAGACCGCAACCTTGATTATAACAATTGTTATCACCACCTGTGCAACCAATGTTCGTTTAAATAGAAATATTGTAAGGATGCTCAATAGGGATACGTTCAATCATTTACGCCTGCATATCGCCCGAGATTCTGGATATTTATCCTTATCTGTTTTTGCAAGCAGAAAACAGTTTAAGACGTTAGTCTTGAATTGGATGCCATATCTTAACTTCATACAACTGAACGGTGCCCCGTTTCGCATCTCTCTTATTCAATTTTTTTTATTTGCTTTATTTTTAGAAGATGGTTAAATAAGTTCATATTATTGTAATTGTACCTTAATGTTGATGTGATGGTTTTTGTATTCAGTTAACTCAGTTGGTTATATCAGTAGCGCTAAATTGTTGTTAAAATTTTTAATCGCAGAAGGATTAATAAGATAGATCGAAGTAGCACAGTCTCAATCTCACGCTAGGTACTGCCTATTTAATGTTCATTTGCGCCCTATTCATAACTATTAACTTAATGGTTAAGCGGCAGGGAAGCATCAAGTTACTGTGCTGATGGAATGCTTTATAGTAGTAGTAGTAGTAGTAGTAGTAGTAGTAGTAGTAGTAGTAGTAGTAGTAGTATTAGTAGTAGCAGTAGTGATAGCAGCAGTAGTAGTAGTAGCATTAGTAGTAGTAGTAGTAAGTAGTAGCATTAGTAGTAGTAGTAGCATAGTAGTAGTATTAGTAGTAGTAGTCGTTGTAGTCGTAGTAGATGTAGTATTAGTATGAGTAGTAGTCGCAGTAGTAGTAGTAGTCGTAGTAGTAGCATTAGTAGTAGTAGTAGCATTTGTAGTAGTAGTAGTAGTAGTAGTAGTGGTAGGCGTAGCAGTAGTAGTAGTAGTAGTAGTAGTAGTAGCAGATAGTAGGTAGCAGTAGGTAGTGGCATTAGTAGTAGTAGTGCATCAGAAGAGTAGCAGTAGTGGTAGTGGGCTGCAGTAGTAGTAGTAGTAGTAGTAGTAGTAGTAGTAGTAGTAGTGGCAGTAGTAGTAGTAGTGGCAGTAGTAGTAGTAACAGTAGTAGTATTAGTAGTAGCATTAGTAGTAGTAGTAGTAGTAGTAGTAGCAGTAGTAGTAGTATTAGTAGTAGTAGTAGTAGTAGTAGTAGTAGTAGTAGTAGTAGTAGTAGTAGTAGCATTAGTAGTAGTAGTAGTAGCAGCAGTGAGTGGCATTAGTAGTTGTAGTAGTAGTAGCATTAGTAGTAGTAGTAGTAGTAGTAGTAGTAGTAGTAGTAGTAGTAGTAGTAGTAGTAGTAGTAGTAGTAGTAGTAGTAGTAGTAGTAGAAGTAGTGGCATTAGTAGTAGTAGTAGTAGCATTAGTGGTAAAAGTGGCATTCGTAGTAGTAGTAGTAGTAGTAGTAGCATTAGTAGTAGTAGTAGTTGTAGTAGCATTAATAGTAGTAGTAACGAATACGTTTTCCAATACTTGAGATGTGGGCACAAATGAAATATTTTTCTTTCTCTTGTGAAGTGTGTGGAGAATCATCCTAATTAGGCAACCGTTGTAACATTTGGTCGTCCTTCTGGCTTATATTATATCAGACGATTCTTTGCAACATTCGAAGGCTTAAGTTTACTCTAAAATGCTTAATTTGTAACTTGTTTATTTTTTAGCTACAAGTTGAGCGCCAGCGTTGTTTAGCAATCAATTTGACTAGCACACACAGGTAATGCCAGATTCGAATTTTAATTGTGCATGAATTGCGATTGCCTTTATGGCGTCTCTGCTATATGCATGCATTTCGTAGTAGTACTCCACATTTGCGTAGTCTGTCTTCATTGCATGTCACTGTTGCGTGTACCAAGCCAATATAGTGTCGCAATTCTATAAATAATTTCATGTAATCGTATTTTGCTAAATGTATGGTAATTTGATTTACGTCTAATGCGCATATTTGTTTGCTTTTGGTGAGCTAATAAAAGTTGAATATTTTTCTTCCATTCTTAGTATCATCACGAATCATTATTTCATTTATAGTGCATATTTATTCCTTAATTGCGTTGAATATCAAAAACGATTATGTACAATAGCATTTGCTAGTTTGAAACAGTTGAATAAATCATATTACGTGTTTGAGCAAATATAAAGTTTTAATTCAATATACATGCTTAAGCGCTTGCTTACACTGTGCGAGCCACTAGATGCGTTGGTTGAATAAGAACAGTTATTGCCCATTAGAATATTTTTACCTTGTGAGACAAATACACCGTAAGTAGTCCGTTGTGTGAAATCATCAAAATTTCTCCACCTTTTGCGATTTCCTTCATTGTTCGACAAGTATTTCATTGCGTCCACCGTTTTTCCTTTACGCCGTAGAGCCAATCTTTGCTGAATACGGATATGCTGACGATACAATTTTTATAGTTGAAATAGCTGTTGAGCTCCAGCTAGCCAATGACGTTGCTCAAAATGTGGTTATCCTTTACGTTCGAAAGCTGATGTCCTTGGAAATAGTTTGGCCAATTTTTATTCAAACAATTATATGTTGACATCGGCCGAATCACTTTCTTCGAAGACTTCAGAAAGATTTGCTTTACAGGCGCTGATTTTCTCGAGCTATGAAAACTATTCTGGTATCGAAAATACATTTGTCTATCCATCAAATTTATTGATTTCAAGTTGGATTTCGTTATATTTGTTGTATGATGCTGAAATATCTGAGGAAGCCGACTGCTTCTGCTCTGGAGGCTTCTTAATCTGATGCCTAGGCGATAAATGGCGGGAACAACAGAAGTAGTAAACTGCTTCGTGGCGAATTAGGAATCAACCAATAACAATTATTTTATTACTTCGCATAGTTTTTCAATAACTAAGGCACATCGAAATGTACCAATATGTTCGGAGATCTTTTGGTAAACAGGGCTCAGATGAGAGATCTTGTTTTACCGCCTTCTAGGCTAGATTTTACTAAAACTCACTGTGCAGTACATTTATATTATCATGTTTACTGTGTTTTAATTTCATAAGCAGACCTTCGGCGAGAGGTATTTATAGCTTTTTGCTAATGTTATGTTACGTCGCAAAGCCGCAGGCCATGATGATTCCAGGATTATTTAACGATCGTGGCGATATAATTTCGGGAGCGTTGACTAAACTTTTTCGTACTGTACGGAATGAGCAGACCCCACCTTTTATTGGAATGAGTCGACCATCATTCCTATCCTAATCTGTGTTGAAACTATCGTGGTATAAGCTTGACTTCTAGTCCTGTCTAGGTTAGTTACTTCGCAACATTTATATCATCGTCCCGTCATAGCCGTCTTTCTAGAATTCAATGTTGCATTTGAATAAGTAGATTGCAATGTTTTATTCCATATTTTGTCGATAAGTAGCAAGCCCACAAAATATTTTAATATTATACGCGCTATTTACACAAATGCCTCTGGTCGCGCTAAGGTCTACAACGAATTAACGCACAACTTTCCCACCAGTAATGGTGTTTGTCAAGACTGTCCACTTTTCCCATTTTTTTAAAATTTTTTAATCAATGCTATACTGAACAACACTTTTCAACACATTTAAGATGCAGGTGTTGAAGTTCTCCCGGGCGGTAAATTTGTCAATCTTGACTATGCAGACGATATCGAACTATTATGCGACAATCGAGATGCTGCTCTACTACTAAACTAAAACAAAGCGTTACACCAGCGAAATACACATGCGTCACTACCGCTTTAACATGGCATTCAAAGTTATGTGATCTGTAACCGATCACTAGGTCGCCCAATCCTAGTGAAAATAAGCTGCTCAGGCCACCTTAAATAGATTAGCAGACGTTCCGCCTCTAGGTATGAAATTCGCATCCTCTAAATGTATGTTACTTTTACAGGATCACTCATTACTCAGTTAAACTCTGCGACTGCAGAATAAATATCTAGACAGGTTTACATATCTTGGGAGCTCTGCCAATAATTTAGGCAATATGTTTGACGAGATGCGAATGAAAATCGCGAAAGCTGGAGTAGCTTTCTCGAACCATCGCCATTTATTTAACTACCTTAAAGGTTGTGTTTCCAATGCATCTGTACGCGCAGTTTTACTATATGTTAGTGAAACTTGGCATCTTAGAGTTGATGATTTTAGACGCTTACAGGCATTCGACCATTGTTGTTTGAGAATGTTGGTTACCAACGTTGACATCCGTAGACGTACTTTTGGATCTGCTAACAAGTGCTCCTCATTAGAAAAACGAATAAGGCTCCGTCACGTTTTGCGTATACCTTCAATTCGATTGCCCATTAAAGCTCTGTTCTCTCATCCATCACCAGATTGGCGTAAGAAACAAGGTGGGCAGATTTTGATATGGCAGAAAAATTTGAAGTTACATTCAAATTCGGTAGTATAGGACTCAATCATCTGCCAGAATGGGGTCCACGTGCGCATTATTGTTCTTGGTTAGAAACCCTTTGCGATGTGGCATCGAATGGAGCTCAGTGGCGATCTTGTTGCAGATTTTTAGTAGAATCATCTTTGTAGCTATCTTTTCTTAGTAGGGCTAAGTTAGCTGCGAGGTTTGCTATTTATGACGTGATTCAGTGAAAACCGCAAGGAAGTTGTATTGCTGATGATTCCTTGCCCTAATGCTGATTCAGTCATAATGTTCTGTGTAATTGTTTAGTTTTCGTCACTTCTGTGAGTTATCTAGATACATATACTCATAGAAAATAGGTACTCTCTCTCACCCTCACTCATAATTTGTGTGATTACATTACTATTTTTGTCGTTATATATTTTTTCGCTTCTTATGGTTATATGGCAGTGAAACATTAGTCACTTGGCTTTTGTATGTCTGGGTATGAGGATGATGATGATGATGATGATGATGATGATGATGATGATGATGATGATGATGATGATGATGCTATTATGCTGCGCTACTGGCAGCGCAGTTCTTCATCAGATATTACGAATTTGTGCTTCACTGCCACATAATCATCAAAGCATGGTTGTTTATGGTCCAATTGTTCAGGATGCTGACGTAGATTATGACTACGTAGACGACTTATTTTCATGCAACAACAGATATTTTGCCGTTTCCACTTTGAAGATATCGGCAGTCATCGTTCCCTCTTTCGGAAAGAAAATTGCACCCTCTTAATATAAGTTACTTCTACAGGATCACTTATCATTCGCTACAACTCTGTGTCTCCAATATAAAGATCTTGACGTAGTTGGCACGTTTACATGCCTTGACAGACGAATCATTAACTCAGGCAATATTAGTGGTTAGATGAACACGAGATGTGCGTGTACTTGAACGGCCCTCTCCAACCTTCGCCATTTATGGAGGAACGTGAGTTATATGCTCTGTCTTAAAGTTCGTGTGTACAAATCTGTATCTGTACATGAATTTTTGTTATACGCTAGCGGAACTTGATCATTTAGACCAGAAGATCTTAAGTGCATACGGATATTCTGTCGCCGCTCTTTGAGCAACGTAGCTTATATAGGTTACTATCAAGGAATAAGCAATGCTAACAGGCACAGATGTATTTTTATTCCATTTAGAAAGGCTCCTCGTAAGATTAATAAATAAAGCTTCAGCGATTTACGCGGGCTCTGCTACATGTGCCTTTGGCCTCACTACCGCGTTCTCCTGTATGCCTCAGTTTTTTTGACCCGTTAAAGAAATATAAGTCGCCTATTCTCAGAGGGAAGATTTGCTTAATGAGGATGAAACCTTTTTTTAGTAGATTCAATTTCTATTCAACCTGAGATTATTTGAAAACGGAGTCCTACGAATAACAACTCCCTTCCGTCAGTACGTTACCCTGAATATATACTGAATTCTTTAGTCTTCCAATATGAAATTACCACAGTTATATGCTTCTCATAAACATATAGTAATTTTTAAATGCCCGTATGCCTAGGTTTATACTTAGATAAACGTATATTTGAGTCTTGCACACGGGTTTACGAAATGTTTTACGGCCGTACGACAAAATAAACCAGACCTCTGCACTTGACTATTCGGCATACACCCTAGAAATATTAGTTGCCAGGGCATTTTCGGCATTGAAAGTATTTACCAATTTCCAATAGATGTTGATCTTAAATAAATAATGAAACTGAAACCGAACACGATGCAATAATCATTTTCTTTTTGAACGATTAATTCTTTTGCTCTGACACGGATTATTACAATTTAGTTTATGTAAGCATTTAAATTCTTAAAATTCACCAGTGACAGCCGGCAATTTTGTAATGTGATACTATCTGTGATCACGAGATACAAATGAAATGAACGCAAAATATGCTGAATTAAATCATATTGGAAAGAGGAGCTCTAAAATTGAGAATGTTTTATGTAATTCTCTACATTACTAAATACTTTTCATCTATGAGTAGAACCGCTATCATAGTTATACATGGACAAATTACCACATTATACGTGAGCTATTGAATTCCGTCATATGTACTTTCTTAACATACAATAAGGTCGTATCGTAGTGTTTCATGCTGTAAAACTTCAGCAAACATGTCGTAAAATGTATTGTCTCTGCATCTATTGGCAAGGACTTGCGAATAAATTTACCTCGCTATCCCTCTCTCCTTTTGTTTCTATAGCCGAAATAGTTCTGCTTGATGCATTCACAGTGATTTGCTCCTGTCTCACTGTCTGAAATCATGTCGACTATATTCTAATTGCTGGATCTTCCTAATCTTTAGCTAAGGACTAATGCGTGAAAATAGTCGTCTTTTATGTTTATAATACATTTCTCAATGGTAAAGATAATATTTTTTCAGATGCTTTTACATTTGCTCATTTACAAATAAAATATAAATTTTCAAAAAACAAATCGAACTAAGAATCCAAACGAATATAGAGTTTATTGTTTGTATATGTGTGTGTGTGTGTGCGTGTAATCGGTAACTTTCCAGATAACTGCATGCACCACACCCAATTTAAAATTTACGCGCGTAAATACATTATTCTGCTAGAATAAATCGAGTTGTCTTTTATTATTCTTAATTCATCATAGATTGCTTGCTCATTTATTTTATTACACGTATTGATAACTTGAAAGCATTATTTGGTGACCATGAGTACGAGTTGTCAACATTGTTTAATGCAATTGCAAGCGTGCATTCACCCATACATTTAGCTCACGCGTTTAAGTAGCAACCTACTTTGACCGACACTTGTAATTGTCCATTTTTTCGTCTCGCTTATGGTTATATATTTATGACGTAATAAAGTGAAAACCAGAAGAAAGATGTATTGCTGAAGTTGCATAGCTTTACTGCTGACTCGTTTGCCAGGATGGGGTCAACGTGCTCATCATAGTTCATGGTTAGAAAACCTGCGCGATATGGCATCTAGTCTAACGCGGTGGCGATCTTATTGTAGATCTATAGTAAAATGATCTGCGCAACTTTCTTTTCTTAGTTGGACAGAGTTAGCTGCGAGGTCTGTTTGTGTTTATGACGTGATACAGTGGCAATGGCAAGGAAGCCGTGTGGCCGATATTATATGGCCTTAATGCTGACTTGACCATAATGGTGTTGTGTAGAGATTTAGCTTGCACTTGGACAAAGCTACCTGTCTGTATCGCAGATACATTGCGGATTGACTGACCAAAGTGGTACAGAGGCATTGCGAATTGACTGCCTTGCTAATGCGGTTATAGTAGCGAGATACATTTCAAATTGACTGCTTGGCAAAATCCGTTATGGACGCGAAGATAAGTTGAGTATTGATTGCCTTGTTAATCATCATTATCATTGGCATATGTTATTTTTTTGTTGATTTACTGAGCTGCATGTTTAAGGTTTTGTGTACATCTTATTTATTTACTTATATCGCCCAGATGGCTATTAGAGTTTGTCATAATTATGATATATTTTCTTTTGCATCGCTGAGTTCATGTATATTTTGTGCTTTATATTAGACTCACTGCGCTATAGGCGTTGTAAACTTTTAGTTATTTCTCCCTATTTGAATCTTGGATCATATTTAAAGATTGTGTCTACTGTTGTTTTAATTAATTCATTGATTAGTTAGGTCACCCTAATGACCAGAATGGTGTCGAGACATTTTAGTTACGTTTCTAATGTATGAAATTTTGCCTTTACTGCCAAATTATATTTGTGTGCTTTTATATGACAAATCTGGTTATTGAAAATTATTGTCTACAAGTGTTATACTAGATGGATATATGAGTAAAAAATGTTTTGAATATTAGTCTCCAAATCAAACTAAAGCTGTTGCTTTTTTCGCCTTACGTCTTGATGGTAACCGTGCATGAGTTTTAACCGGATTATTTTAACCGTAAGAACGTGGTAGCGTAGTCAAACTATAAATACGAGTGGGCCGCATGATGATGGAACAACCTTTGATGGTTTGACAGTTGCTGACCACCATATCGGCATTCGCCGATATCAATATATAATGATTGAATCCTACACAAACGAAGGCAATTTCGCACTCTTACATTACATCCATCGTTTAGCTGCGCGAATTATACTAGTTCAAGCCACTGACATGTTCCCAAGTTCGAGCCCTCTCTGCGGCAAATTCTGGGCAGTACCTAATGAGTTCTCAATAAGAGCGAAACCGGTCTACTCGATGAATTGCCACACTATACAATACTTTGTTTTTACTGACAAATGTATGTACTTAATGGGCCAGGTGTTTATATCAAAATCGCAACCGTTATTGAATTAATTGTTATCTCCGGCCGCGCAACCAATGTTAGTGTAACATATTTTTAAAAAAGTAAGGTAATTAAAGTTACCTGATTTGCGTTTTGACTAACGCAGCTTTCATTGCTCCAGTAATTTTCTTTTAGCAAAATATTTCGACCTACGGTAAGGTAGGTCGAAATATTTTTCTAAAAGAAAATTAATCCAATTAATCCAGGTTCGCAACAAAGAAATTCCTTCAAGAAATATTTAACAGGTAATTCAAGTGTTTGTGTCTTGGCGAATGATCTGATTTTTAATTGGTCAAGTAAATATTACTTCTGGTGCGTTCCCGGACTATTTGTAAGTATGTGAGTCCGAAATTATTTTAGACAAAGTTTTACTGAAAGTGGAGGATAATTTTGACATTATCCGCAAGCTTGTTTAAAGCAAAAATCGGCCTATACCAAGCGGATTTCAGGTGTTTTTCAATGGACAAGTAAACAGAAGCTGCGTGTTGCTGGGACTATCAGTCTTAACATGCTTTTTCCATAATTAAAGGAGCGACAAAATTTTCTATATTTACTGAATATAAATCGTGGTGTATTTATAATTTTTTTTTCATATGTGTGTTCGTTTTTTTTATTTTTGTATTATGTATAAATGCAATCCAACTTTATCGCTTTTTCTATTTTAAATGTAGTATATACAGTTCCCTATGCTGTAGTCAAGCTGAGGTCTAGCGAAAAATGGCCTTTTTAAACAGCGATAAACCATATTCCATAATAACGTTATGCTTCTATATACAAAGTATTTGTACAAATAAATAACTTGGCGTTGTCACATCGTAAGATCAACTACTCAATTTCATTTAATGCAGATGTGGTGAGGCCTGTGATAGGAAAACGTTTTTTTGTGTGGAATATTTGAACAAGACTTTTATGCCAAAATATTCTTAAGTGTCGCAGCTTCGATACATACAAATATTTACACTTTAGTAGGATAAAGACAATGCAACTAACACTTAGATTCTGATTCTTGTCAATAATGGCAACAGCATGGCAGCGTCGGTATCTCGTATCAGTAATCCTCGTCCATGCGAGCTTGCGGCGTTCACGGAGTCTGTTAATAGCCTGGTGTGAATGCAGATGAAAGAGAACAAAATTGTAAAATGACATACTTGATAATGAGCAAGCCTGAAACTCATTTCCAGTGAAAGATAACGTGTTTTTTAATTATACGTGTTTGATTCTACGAAACAAATAGAAATATTTTTGATCATTTGAGTTTCGATGTCAATCTTGTAATAAGGCATAGAGGCAATTTTATGGATAATCACACCGTTTTCAATATGTAACGCTTTAACATTTGGATGGCCCATAATTGTTTATCAGTGTTTCATTGCTGCCAGGTTAGATTCAAGCGCGCAATTTAACGCGGCGTAACGCCTTGACGCTGCTTTCATCTCCATTGCATTAAGCCAGTGGTGAGTTGCATCCGCCGCGTAGCTATCTGCCATATACTTGCTAAGTTTTCAAATTAGAATGCAGTCTATTTTCAGTTTCGAAGCTGATGCCGCCTATTTATGAGTTTTAGTCTAAGTAGAGTTAGTAAACAACCTGCCCGATTTCAGCGTCCAATGTGAAGCCGAGGCTTGCTTACGCCTTTTCTTGATATCGTTCCAAATGCTGTTTTGTACGCAGTTGAAAATAGATACAGGTAGCCTAGCTGAAATCTTTATGTGCGTTTTTATCCGCTTTATTTGCAGTTGTATTCGGACGTAATACGGTCGATAACATGGTGATAAATTTCAATTAGCTACTGTCGGACTAAAGACTGCTTTTGAATTGAGCCCGTAGCCATAGAAATTTCCGGCCTGACGACCGACGGGCACAAGCTAGTTAGCTCGGGAATTGCAGCATGAACCTTGCCAGGTCTAATGGACACAGCCCTCACTGCGTTTCCTGTAAAGCCTCGAGTTTTGGCTAAATTAGCAATAACATTTAGTGTTAAATGGGTTGTGGCGGAATAAGAACAAGTCTGTCAGACGCGAAGGGAAGATTTCGGCTGCTGAAGGAAACTAATCACTGGCATCCGAGCAGATGGTGCTCATCAGCTTTATTTGTTGGAGTATCTAATAGAATTAAAACTCAAAATACAAACTATCCTCACTAGGAATGGTCGACCTACTGTATTTTTATAGCCCACATATAACCTTAAATTATACGAATTATAATGAATATGTACTGCGTCGGCCGTCGCGCATTATAAAAACGTCGCTTTATCTGCTGAGTCGTACAGGGTGGATAAACGAAATCAGGCAATTAAAGACAACTTTATATCTGGTGCTGCCTCTTTTCTTTCTCCTTTCTCTCCTCAAGTGAGCAATAACTCTATTTTAAATGATATGAGTATGGTGGATTTTCATCACATCACTGAGCCCAATACCAGATAACCAAAAATCTAAAATAGTTTATTTAAACTACCGTTTTTTAAGCCTAGGTTAGTTTTCAACCTCGGCGTTTTTAATCTGCAAACATTAAAACAAACTTAACAACATGAAGCTCTTAAATTAAAAATCAATGTATGTTGCGTATCTGAAATCAGAATGTAGGATCCTACACGCATTGAAGAACTGTTGCGCACCTAATAACAAATTAGTTCAACAGGCCAGGTTTCAAGTAGACCAACTTACTAATCGTAAACTAAAAATGTTTATATTAACTAGTTTTAAAGTCTACCTATATGTAGAATATATTTTAAACAAGGTCTGCATGCTATTTGATCGAAGTATTGGCATTTGAATAACTGCACATTTTCACTGCCAATGTCTCACTAGAATCTGATGTGTTGCCACAGCTTATCTAGTAACTTCAAATATCGGCAATTTCGCCTATTTCTATTCCTTTCGGATTACCTAGACGGCAGTGGCCATGTTACGTCGGGAGTAATGGTTGACAGCACAACCCTGGTCAGTTCGGTTGTCGCGGCGGCTGCACTTGCCAAGCCACCGTTTTCTTATGCACAACTTATTACGCAAGCCTTGAATGCGGCTCCCGATAGACAGCTGACACTAGCTGGCATATACGCATTCATAAGCAGCTGCTATCCGTACTACCAGCTGAACGACAAAGGCTGGCAGAACTCAATACGCCACAATCTTTCGTTGAATCGACACTTCATCAAGGTAAGACTGTTTCTCTTTTTTTGTGCAATGCCGTTTATTTTTTAAGCATACACCTGCCTGTTAGGGGGGGGGGGGTAAACATTTGTGATGATTCAACACACCACATGCATTCAAGTTGTACAATTGAACAATCATTGATTGCGCGGGAGCTAATAACAGTTGATACAGTCAAGTTTTCAAGCTTTATATTAACACTAGTCTCGTTGTATTTAACTAGTTGGACAACATAGCAAAACTACCGTGATCCACACGTACATTTATAGACTGTCCAAAGATTGTAGTAATTTAATTCCGACTAATCGTCTAGTAAATTTATGAAAATTAAATCTAAAGTTCAATCATGTTGAACTGCTTAACCGTGATTTGGACCTAGCTATTCCCATGGAAGATCAGTCAGAACAGATGAAAAGCAAAATTATTAATCAATAATATGATTGCTAGTGAGAAATTTGATTAGGCACATGGAAACTCACTCATACAATGTAATACATTTGAGCATAGGGTGTATGGTTTGCTCAAAATACATAAACATGGTAACCAATTAAGAATTACTTTCGATGTCCAACGTATAAAATGTCTATGTTTTTGTGTCTTAAAATACGAAAATATATCTTTATTAGACCATACATTGATGAACTTCTATCAGTTATTTGAAATTAATGATAAATGTGCTTTAGATAAATGTGATATGTCAATGAGCTTAGATCTGGCATCCTTGTATACAAATATACCAGTACCTGAAGACATGGGTTGTTTTCGATGTTTTCCAGTTGATCACCTGGTAATCTTATGAGGAAGTAAAATGATGATTTGACACATTACGGCGATGATGTATATGTGGATATCCTGAAGGAGAGTGAGTGAGTACCTAGTTACTTTAAGTATATTTATGAACATAACTCACAGAAGTAAAGCAAACTAAACATCTACACAATAACATTATGGCCTAATGATGATTTGGCCATAATTTTGTTGTGTAGTGGTTTATTTTGCCTAACTTCTTTGAATTATATGGATAAAACTATGTGCTGCCGCGCTCTCCTCAATTCTCACTAACAATTTTTGTCGTTATATATATATATATATATATATATATATAATTTCCCGCTTCTTATGGTTATATGGCAGTGAAACGTTAGTCACTTTTGTCTTTTGTGTGGCTGTGCATGAAGATGATGATAATGGGCTTATTTTAAATTTAGGAAACAATTTTATTAACAAATTCGAAGCGTCTCATTGGACAACCTTTGTTGGTCCCAATAGAAAACATTTTTATGCACTACTTGGAAAATAATCTTTTGCATTAGAGTCCACTGAAGCCAATGAACCTTCTGGTTCTATTGTGTAAAATTACGTGGTACTGGACATTCACTCGCGCGTGAGTGCATTAGATTAACTTTATGTATTTTCCGCTTAGATGCACAGTAAAAGTATCCGGGCTCAAGCTAGTCAACCCAGGATTGGTAGCATGAACCTTGCCGGGTCAAAAAGGAACAAAGCCATCATCCCGTTTCATGTGAAGCCTCGAGTTTGGTCTAACTGCGCAGTAACTTTTTTTGTTGAATGTGTAGTGACGGAATGAGAGCAAGCCTTCCAGACGTAAAGGACTAGTTTCGCCTGCTGAAGGAAACTTTTGTCACTGGCATCTGGGCAGATAGTGCTCATCAGCCTTGATTGGCAGACTATCTAGGAGAAGGAAAACTCCAAATACAAACCATAACTAGGAATGGGCGACCTAGTGTTCTTTTCCAGTCCAAATATAACCATGAAACATACAACTAACAATTATTACATATTACATCGGCCGTCGCGAAGCATAAAAAAGATCACCTTATCTGCTGAGCCGTGAGGGGTGGATAAGAGAAATCGGGCTACTGCAGGCAACTTTATCTCCAAATTTATCTCCGATTCTGCTTCCTTTTCTTCCCCCTCTTCTTCGTAATCTAAAAATAACGCTCTTTTGATTCTATGAATACGGATGGTGTAGATCATATCACTGAGCCCAATATCAGGTTGCCAAATATTGAAAATATTTCTATTAGACGATCATAAATTAAACCAAGATTGGGTTTTAACGTTGACGCATTTAATGTGCGCACATAAAAAAGCTTTGACAACAAGAAGCTCTCGCACGTATGTTAGATAAATTAGAATTCGACGTATGCTGCGTATCTGAAACCAGAATACAGGATCCTAAATGCATTACAGAACTGGTTGCTCCATCCCTATCTACGCGTTATTGGCTTAGAACTTCTGATTCCATGGAGTTCTCTCAAGCCGGTAAACGGGGCGTTGATGTTGTACTTAGCGCACGAGCTGAAGCTTTTTTAACTGATTTGATCCCTTTAAATAGTCGACTGTGTGCGGCATGTTTAAATACATCTACTAAAATCAATTAAAAGCCATTCCCAACGTTGCCCCTTCGTTTTATCTGCATATGCTCCTACCGATTGCTTAATAGACGAAAGCAAGGACGCTTTTTACCCCTTACTAAGTAGAGTACGAATTTCAGATATATTCTTGGTTATTGGTGATCTAAAAGCTCAAGTTTGGTGTTTAAGTAATGCAGAATTTCATTTAGGTGGACGATACACATTAAGCTCGACGCGCAACGATAGTGGTGAACGGCTTTTGGATAGCTGCGCAGAACTTAGATTATATTTAAGTAGTACAAACTTCAGAAGTAATATTAGACGTTGCGCTACATGCCATCCTCAGGCACCCGGACAAGTATGGACTCAAATAGATCATGTAGCAATTAGCTATAGATGGCGTGGTTGCATCCAGGATTGCCGTACTTTGTAGATTTGCACTAAAATTTTCCGAGAAAATAAATAAGAATAAACCCCAAAATGATGTAGACAAACTCGAACAACCGACCTTCCGACAAAAAATATGATGATATTTTAAAGTCTAAGCAGACGTTGTTCCGTCTTTCGGTATGAAATTCGCACCCTCTAAATGTTAGATACTGTTACAGGATCACCCACCACTCACTCCAACGTTGCGACTGCAGAATGAAGATCTTGACATAGTCGACAGGTTTACATATCTTGGGAGCTCCATCAATAACGTAGGCAATATGTCCGACGAGATGAGAATACGGATCGCGAAAGCTAGAGTAGCTTTCTCGAACCTTTGTCATTTATGGAGAAACGCCACTACTTCACTTTGCCTTCTAGGTCGTGTTTACAATGCATCTATACGCGGAGTCTTACTATACGCTAGTGAAACTTGGCCTCTTAGAGTTGATGAGATGGGACGCTTACAGGCATTTGACCATCGTTGTTTGAGAAGTATAGCACATGTTGATTACCAACAACGAATAACTAACGTTGACATCCATAGACGTATTTTTGGATCTGACAATAAGAGCTCGTCGTTAGAAAAACAAATAAGGCTCCATCAACTTCGTTGGCTCGGTCACGTCTTGCGTATGCCCTCATTTCGATTGCCCAGTAGAGCTCTGTTCTCTCATCCAGCCTCAAATTGGCGTAAGAAACAAGTTGGGCAGGTTTTGACATGGCAGAAACAATTGAAGTCACTTAAACCCAAATTGCGTAGTATAGAACCCACTCGTCTGCCAGGATGGGTCCTCGTGCGCATCATAGTTCTTGGTTAGAAACCCTTAACGATGTGACATCGAATCGAGCTCAGTGGCGATCTTGTTGCAGATGTCTAATAGAATCATCTTCGTAACTTTCTTTTATTAGTAGGCCAAAGTTAGCTGCGAGGTTTAGTTTTTTATGACGAGATACAGTGAAATCCGCAAGGAATCTTTATTGCTGATGTCGCCTTGCCCAAATGCTAACTTGGCCATAATGTTGTTGTGGAGAGGTTTAGTTTGCCTCATTTCTGTGGTTATCCTGGCAAATCTACTCACAGTAGAAAGGTATTCCTCTCTCTCCCTCTCCCTCTCTCTCTCTCTCTCTCGTAAATCTCAATAATAATTTATCTAAATTCACTTATATACTTTTTTTCATTCCTTATGGTTATATGCCAGTGAAACATTAGTCACTTGACTTTTTTGTGGCTGGACATGATGATGATGATGATGATGATGATGATGATGATGATGATGATGATGATGATGATGATGAGGTAGGCGCAGACATGGAGAATGATATTGTAGTTTCGACAAAAGTTGGTATAACTGATAACTAAAAGCGAAAACTGAGACGGCTAAAAATGTATTTAATATTGACGGTGCAGCAAAATTAATTGATGGCAAATAAGTTATATTTACATTTTAGTTCATCATTTTTCCGCATTTGTAGTTTGAATTAAGAAATGAAATTATGTGTGATGGTATAAATTTAATGTGCAGCAAGTACGGTAAACACAGTTGTGCATCATCCTTAGTCTTCAGCTAGCTTAACTAAAGACGTTCCTACATTATTTGAACGTAAAATGGTGAATCGTTTGTGTGCCTCAGCCTGTATGCTTCCTGCTTCTTATTGTTGAATATTGTGTATTTAATCCAACTTTATCCATCCTGCTTTCGAAAAAATAACAATATTAACTACAGCACGCTACAATCGAGTTGGGTTTTTGCAAAATGATAATAGCCTTTTTAACTGTGTTTTATTTTCCTCCTTTCTAATAAATTTATACTTGCAACATTATTTAATTCGCAATTCAAATGGTAAATAAGTAGTTTTCCAATGAGTATTATGCAATTGCTTGAATTATTTTTAGATCGGAATTATATAGAAAAATGGTGGATCGAAGCTAAAAATCTTATAAACTTTATTTTTTCTATTAATATTGTGTATGTCCTTGAAAAAAGTCTAAAGCAAAGATTTCTCATATTTAAACTATTTATTTAACATTACTTGATGCTTGTTTTGCTAAGGTTTTGTGCCCACTGTCCTTATTTCTCCCCAGATATTTCGTGGTCCGGTTCCAACCCTCTTTGCTAACAGTAAGCTCATTATTCTAGGAAATTTGCCGATTATTAAGTCAATCCTCTTGTCTTGAGCTTACCGTTAATAAATGAGTCCGGAACCGGACCCTGATATATTCGTGAGCTAAATTACGGTTGTAAACTTATAAACATCATTTTGCAAAACAAGGATATGGTAACTAACCAATTCCTTGTCCCTGAAAAATAAGTATTTTAAACAATATATATCAGTCGAACAAAACTAACTTCTTAAACCACCACACACCTTCATATTTCGCAGGTTAGATCTTAGATCCCTTTTTTTCTCATTGATGCGTTGTTTAAATTTCTCTTGGTTTCGCTTTTGAAAGTTTGATTAATAAAGCTGCCAAATTTTGCATCTTTCGCGGTACAGATATGCATATTTACTTTTGTGTGTTTTTAAATCGCACTCTGTAATCAAAGAATATCTCTTTTCGGTAAGGCTTTTCGATTATTAAAGTTCTATGTGTGATGTTCTTGACATAATTTAACTATGCATTGTTAGTGAATATATGAAAGGAAATGCCGGTCTGTTAATCGGCAAGCTACTTGAACCAGCATAATTATCGTGAGTTCAACCGATACATACAGTATAACATTATTGGCTGTTTAAAATCAAATTGTGATGCTTCATTCGATTCTATGCTGGCTTCATAATTTCTGCGCTAATATGGGCCACCCTAAACACCGTGTACTTTCTACTACATTTTTTTGGTTTTCGAGTGGGGTTGGAGAAAAACGTGATATTTCATTAATATGCCCCGAAACTATTCTGAAGAGTATTCTGTAAGGAACTGATCTCTGTGGGAAGTTTCGCCACGGGAAAACTGGCCTCGTGGACTTTCACGTTATCAAAAAAACATTTTAAACTGATTCTGTAGTCGTTTTTTAACTAATCCAATGTCTTTTTCACTGAAAATGTATCACATGTGCTTGTTTCTTTTTTTAAAATGTTTTCATTTATCGTACATATGTTTATGCATGTTATTTTTTGAATCTAGGTGGCTCGTACACAAGAAGACCCGGGCAAAGGTTCATTTTGGCGAATCGATCCTATTTACGAAATGAAATTACTCAGTCAAGCTTACGTGAAACGCTCGACACGCTCCTACAATCCGCTCTTAAATACCGCTTTGTTTACCGGAACGCCGGTTACAGCAACAACGGCTCTTCTTACTTCCGGCCTTTCAAGCATTGGAGGAAAGCTCTCGTCCTACCGTTTATTTACTGGAGCAACACCTGGTTGCGGTGAGTCAAGTGGAAGTTTAGGTGGCTATCTGTCGTTGAGGAATAATTCCAACAGCGATGTTACCACGACAATTGCTACTGTAGCATCCCCGGCATTGTCGGTAAACGAAACAAATTCAACACCTATTAACCTGAAAATTATTGGATCTTATACACCCACTACGGAGGATTATTCAACATCTGATGTTATTACTACCGGAAATTCTGTTTCATCGAAGTTGTCGACTGTAGACATTTCACCAATTCCAGGGACAAGTTCCAATGCGACAGAAATAGTTCCTCCGTCTATTGAAGCAGCAAATTCCTCAGTAACAAATGTACCACTGGTTACTTTCAGGTAATTTGTTTTACAAAAATTTTGCTATTTCATGGTAGATATATATATATATATATATATATTTAGATAGATAGATAAAGCAGTAGAAACTAAGCAAGTCTTAGGGTATAAAATGATATCCATCATGTTGACTTATGCAATGTTTAGTTTATACTGACTTTGACTTAACTATTATATGTATATATATATATATATATATATATATATATAAACACTGAGGATTAAATCAACATGATATTGTCCAATGCCGTGTTTTGCGTACGCGGAGTGGCAAACTTTTCACGGACAGTTTCTGAATCCAATACCTCCAGTATAATTTCAACTATCTCAAATTCCCGAGGCTATGCATGATTTCATCTCATTATTGCAAGAACTTGCGTTGTGAGGAGAAAGTATCGAATTTCCTTTTGTTATAGCTATCTATAATGTCGTTAATCCAGAGTTCTCACCTCTATGAAATAGTCTTGCATAAAATTACGTAGGCTGGAAGTGTCAGTGCACAATTTCTATGCAGTCACGAACATTAGCTGTTTGGCAGCATTCGCAACATATATATATATATATATAACATATATATATATATATATATATATATAGACTATATATAGACTATATAAATAAACAATAATTGATTTGCGAGCTTGAATTAAACACCAATCTCATTGTATTTAACCAGTCGTTGAACAACATAATATAACTACCGCCAGTCGCAACGCACTGACGCGTTTCGGCCTTTTATGATCATCATCAGAGTACGACGGCAAACGGACTAGCGAGGATCAAACCGCATTGCATATATATGGAAAGCAAAAGTAGATATGCGGCTCTCACCTCTAGTAGTCTTGCACACAATGTACGTGACTGAAAATGTCGGTTGCACAATTTCTATGCAGTCACGAACATTAGCTGTTTGTATCTTTCGCCACATACATATATAACGACTATATAATTAAACAATAATTGATTACGCGAGTGGTGGTAACAAATCTTTAAATTAAGTTTGCGAACTTGAATTAAACACCAATCCCATTGTATTTACCCAGTCGTGGAACAACATAATAAACCTACTGCCAGTCGCAACGCACTGACGCCTTTCGACCTTCCATGATCATCATCAGAGTACGACGACAAACTGACTAGTAAGGATCAAACCAGACTGCATACATATGGAAAGCAAAAGTAGACGTGCGGCTCCCACCTCTAGAAGTCTTGCATAAAATGTACGTGACTGGAAATGTCGGCTGCACTATTTCTATGCATGTTGGTATCTGTTTATGAAACAATAGCCATGGTGTTAGTATCCTTGACAGAGTCGTTATATATATAGATTGAGTTAACGTTGAAGTGGCTTTCTCGTGATTTTATATGATGTTAGCTTCACTACTGCAGGCTTACACATTCGTCCATGAGATTTTACCACCCTAATATACCACATTCCTCATCCAAATATATAGTGGTTAAAGGGCGTAATACCGACCCCTACTGATGAGTCGCCAGTAAGCACGAAATGAATGTGCATGTGATTAAACCTTCATGCTGTCTTTGGCTTATCCTTCTGGTCACAACTGAACTAATTTGTTACTAGGTTCGCAAAACCTAATAAATACTTTAAAGTGAGCATTGAACATTACACTCCGCACACCCTGCGTTGTTACTAATTTGACAGAAGAAAATTCAGGAACAAGGCTAAACAGTACTCAGGAAAATAAGATTTGTACACTTAACTGCCAAAAATGCGAAAAGTTAGTTATCTCTCAATTCACCAATACAGGTATGGCCAGACTTCGGACATCAGTGCAAAACAACGAGAAAGGCCTCTACAGGCAAACAGACACAGACGCAAATAAACCAACTAATCAGCCCAGAAAAGAAATAGAAATAAAACCGTGTCGGACTAGTTGCCACCCAAAAAATAAAATGACAACACAGGATGTATATAAATGAAAGATAGTAACATTTAGTATTCTCGAAATAAATGGTGTTATCCATTTTGTTATTAATGCTTTTCTTCCTAATAATAAATATTATAATATTATTATTATTAGTACTCTCTCTATATATATATATATAAAGAGATATATTGCGATACGAGATTTGTGCATCCATTTTCTACGTGATTTTTCCAGATATTTCGACTTCCGGATGTGGAAGTCTTTTTCAATGGAAAGCACATCACACAAACAATTTGACAATCAAGTGGAAAATTTTTGTTTATACTGCCCCATTTATACTTGCTGTTTGATCTCTTGAGCATAACTTGTTTTTTTCACTAGGTCAAATTGTTTTTTTTCAGCATGTGTACACTCCTCGAAGTGAGATTATAGTTATTTAATAGCAAATACTGACGACACACTAGATAAGCCTACGTCACACCTGTGTGTATGTGTTCTCGTTTGTTTTGCATTGTGGTGTAATAAATTACTGCACGTATACACTTATCGCAGTGAAATTATAGCGATTTAGAAACACCTGATTATTCACTAGATAAGCATGTCACGTTTGTGTGAATGATCGTTTGCTTAAGACTGTTACATATAAATAGCGGTACGTGTATCTGTCATTCAGGTGAAACTAAAATGATAACTGTCATTTCCTAATTGCACATGTCAGACCTATTTTTACACGTACTTTCCTAAATGAAGTATATACGAGTGGCATTCCGGTGACAAGGGGGCAAGATAATGTGAATACGGTAAATAACTAAGAGTTAGCAAAATTAAATTAGACGAGTATGTGTTTTAATAGGGACATAAAATAAATTTGAAAATTTCCTGATAAAGAATGATAATAGGAATAGTGCAAAGAAAAGTTACCTTTTTCCCCCATCATACAAACATAAATGTTTGTTCAAGACGCTCCACTAACGACAGAACAGAATATAATAGAGAAAAAGTAATCAAGGATGAAATTGATTGATTATAACATAATCAGAAAATGAATTAGGAGATATTGAATTACTCACCCTCCACCTCTGTAAGTTAATATCAGTCCAGTGTTCTTATTCTTTTACTTGAGCGAGTTTCTGATTCCGATTCGTGCAACCTTCGCTTCCTACCATTATTTAATGCTGTATTCCAAGTTAGACCCAGTGATTTTTCTACGGCCGTTTCATTCATGATGTCATTTCTCGATTTAATTTCGATGGATTCTCTAATCAATCTAGTCGATCTGCTACGGCCACAAATTGATACGCGTCTGCACCCATCCCAATTAATTGTGCGTCCTGTCTCTACTGTGTGGCGTGCAAGATCCGATCTATTAAAATGGCCCTACTTGCATGTGGTTTTGTTCCCCTTTTCTTACCTTAATTGGGCGCATCGTTTCACCCACATACATCAGGTTAAAGTCGTGACATGGAATTTCATATATTCCTGGTGTGTCTAACGGTTCTATTTTCTCCTTTTGGTTGGGTAAGGGTCTTTCCATTGAAAAAGAATTCCATATCCGGAAGTCGAAATATTTGGAAAAATCAGGTAGACAGCGGATGCAAACATCTCGTATCGCAACACGAGTATATATATATATATATATATATATATATATATATATATATACTAATTAAAAAGAAAAAACACATTGATAACAAAGTGGATAATGCCATTTATTTATAGATTACGAAAAACTTCGCTCTACAATCTTTCATTTATATAAATTCTGAGTTTTCATTTGATTATGTGAGTGGCAACAAATCTGACTCAGTTTTAATTCTATTTCTTGTTTTGGCTGACTGGTGAGTGTGTAGGCGTTTGTGTGTGTGTGTGTGCATATTTGCATATTCTAGGTGACGCGCGCGGTTTAAAATGGCTCAAACTTTTTTGAATACTGAATTAGAAAAAATTATTACGGACCTTCAAAACTCCATGAAGGAGCTTAGGGAGGAAAATAAAACTTTAAAAAATACAATTTTAAAGCTACAGTCGGATGCTAGCAACTATTCAGCAAAATTGGACGTATCAGAGAGGAGAAATGATAATTTAAGCGCAAAAATTGAGCAATTGACCGTTGCGTTAAACAATAGGATGGATAAATTAGAAGACAATGTTAAACCATGGATCGAGTTAAGCGAAATAACTAAAGAAGATGACATATCAACAAAAAGCAGTTCTTCTGGGGAAGAAATATTGAATATTTTGTCTAATGAAGTTTCTGCGAGAATTGGAAAACAAGAACAATTAATTTTATTTAATCTTAAGGAAAATGCTGATCATAAGGATGTTGAAAAGTTAAATGCTTTAATTAGAGATACGACTGAAGCTGAAATAACTAAATGCTTTAGAGTTGGACAAAAATCGGAACGTCCAAGACCAGTTGTGATAAAATTGTCAAAAAGGCCGACGAACAAGCAAGTTGAGGATATTAATAAAAAGAAAGAAGAATGTAGTAACTTTCAGAACATATTCATCACCAGAGACAAGACTTTTCTGCAAAGAAAACTGGCTGCGGTAAAAAAGTTAAAGAAGAATCTAGATCAGAAATCAAGTCATGCGGAAATAGTCACAATAAAGGGTGTGTCAAACGACTCTAAAATCACAAAAAACGGGGTTTCGTTAATGAATGTGGTGGACAGCGGACAGCTACGAACCATAGATACGGTACCCAACAAACGAAGTATAAGGAAACCGAAAAAGTTAAATCAGTAACTATTGATGATAGTAAAGATGAGTTGTCTTGTTCATATACATTATTTTATGCTAATTGTAGAAGTATTAAGAATAAAACTTTTTTGTTGTGTGATTTTATAATAAGTAACAATTTTGACTTTATAATACTATCTGAAACCTGGCTGAACAAGAACATTGAAAACTATGAATTTGACATTCCTCATTATTCTCTATTTAGGAAAGACAGATCACTGGATAAAAGAGGTGGAGGAGTACTTATTTATAGCAAATCGATATTAAATGCAACAGTGTTACATTCTAGCGAATATAATTCTGTCATTGATTTTGTATCTATACAAATTGATAACCTGATTCTTATCGCGGTTTACAGACCGCCGTATGCTAATTTACATGATGATCAAATGTTTATCAATTCCTTTCAATCTATTTTTGACTGCCATGGTTATATTATTGTGGTAGGAGATTTTAATAAGGTGCATGACTGTGAAATAATCAATCTTTTTTCTAATCATGATCTTAAGCAGATTATAAAGGAACCAACTAGAGGTTCGGAATGCTTAGACCATGTATATTTAGAAGTTGAAGTGTTGAACTCACACAGTTATGATGTTGTAAATTACTTCAAAGAATTGGATCATAAACAAATTATTTTACAATGGAACATTTTGAGTAGCAAAACATTGACACCTAATTTTGAAAATGCTCACGTGCAATGTTCCAGAATCAACTGGAATCTTTTTAGAGAATTAAGCTTATCAATTGATTATGAAAGTTTATTTATCATGAACGATGACGAATTTGTTTCTTCTGTTTCACTGTTATTATCTGATATATTTAGAGCATCAACATTTACGGATGTAATACCAAAGCGAATCAATAGGAAGTTATGTAAGCTAAGAATCAAACGAGATAATATAATGAAATGTAGTCTAATCAATAGTATAAAAAAATGAGGTTAGATATGATCGATAAAGAAATTAATTCATCACTGCTGATAATCCGTCAAAGATCAGA
Source organism: Eudiplozoon nipponicum (assembly GCA_029291075.1). Classification (NCBI taxonomy): domain Eukaryota; kingdom Metazoa; phylum Platyhelminthes; class Monogenea; order Mazocraeidea; family Diplozoidae; genus Eudiplozoon; species Eudiplozoon nipponicum. Next base: position 115,959 of record JAQBSW010001807.1, read on the forward strand.
GAGAATTATTTTGGCTAAATTGAAGAGTAATCCTAGACTAGGGTTCAAACTCCTCACAGACTACGGTAAATATAAAGAAAAATTAAACCTTATATTACCTGTGGGTAAAGCTGATTATGAATTTCTTTGTGAATTGGATGAAGTATTTGGCAACTTATTATGTAATCCGCAGAAGAAAAATAATGCTATTGATCTACCGGAATCTTCGGGAAACCAGGATCTAGGACTTGTTATTGACAGTGATGCATTGATAGAATTAATGTTAAAAATAAAATCAAAAAAACAAAAAGATCACCTTGGTATATCGATTGATAACCTACTTCAATTACCCTTAAATTTTATGAATGCGCTCTGCAATTTTATAAATAGAATTTTGAAGAATGGGATATTACCAATCGATATACTAACAATAGTAGCTAAACCTTTGCCTAAAGTAAGTAAGCCAACGTGTGCCAGTGATTACAGATTAATCTCTATTATTCCCTCGTTTTTGAAGATAATAGAACGATTAATACTTGATCATTTAGAACGTATGCTGCCGGCTGATTTCGATGTATGCCAACATGGCTTCACGAAAGACAGGTCGACAACTACTAATATGCTCTCTATGTGGAAACATGTAATTACATTAGATGAGAAAAAGTTAGATGCATTAATTGTATTCATAGATATCTCAAAAGCTTTTGACTCTATATCTTTTGATGCTATCTTGAATGCGATTAATTTATTGAATATTGATCCGAATATTTTTAGATTACTTAGGTACTACTTATATAATCGAAGAATGAGTATTCAAGTAAACGATTTGGTATCTAAATCGAAAAGGGTAACAAGTGGAGTTCCACAGGGATCCAGTTTGGGACCAATATTATTTAAAATTGTATTTGCATATTTGGAAACTAAGATTCCTAACGGTCGAGTTTGCAAATTTGCTGATGATTTGAAAATAATCTTTCCAATTGATCCAAATAATGTTGAATTCTCCAAAAATAATGTGACACTTGATTTGTATGATTTAAGTAGATATTTGTTAACACTAGGGCTGAGAATAAACAGTAAAAAGACGAGAGCTTTAAAAATAGGTAACAGAACAGATTTTAAGTATGTTTATTTTCATGATGCTGAGATTAATGATGTTTTTGAGATTAAACTTATGCAAGAAATTAAGGATTTAGGCATAACTATTCATTGTACGGCTTCTGCTGAGAGACATATTGAAAGGATAGTAGGCAGTGCCAAGAACAGATGGGCATTGATAAATAGAAATATTATATCACATGAAATAAAATTCAAAATGTTTATAATATGGATTAGACCGATACTAGAATATGCCGCCGCTACTTGGAATCCCTTAACAAAGGGTCTGTCTAATAAAATAGAAGCTGTACAAAGAAAAGTTGTGAAACAAATTAGTCCTATCTCCTGCACTATATACGCCACTAGATTACAATTTGTATCACTGCATCCTTTATGGTTTCGGAGAATGTGCTATTGTATAAAAGTTTTCCATTTAAACCAGTGGTCTGGTGCCTATATGAATCCCATAAGAAAGAGTCATGAAATTGGAACTAGATCTGGTCATTCTGCAATATCTCCACCTTTGATTGGGAATGTTGCGAGCAAGCTGTTCTCGTTTTCAAAAATTTACAAAATTTATAATCAATTGCCAAAGGGGCTTAGAGAAACGCCTCCAACTAAAATGTCTTTTAAATTTTTATCTACCGAACTAGAAAAAGTGTTTAATCCTGATGATATTTTTAATTTTGATTATGATAATACTTTCTCATGGTTAAATAAAAGCCAAGATTAATTGTTTCAGCAACAAATGTAATATTCGAGTTATAACTTAAATTTTCAATTTTGATTAAGAATCTATCACTGTTTACAGCTGATCTTTCAGATGCCGATAAACTGTACAGTACACTTAATTGCACATATATATGTGATGTGATATCTTTTTATATTGTACATTTTCTAATTTTATTATTTAATGGAACATGTGTGGTTTGAATCCAAATAAAGATATTCTATTCTATTCTAAAAAAAAGATTCCAATTGATTCTGGAACATTGCACGTGTGCACTTTCAAAATTAGGTTTCTGTGCTTTGCTACTCAAAATGTTCCATTGTAAAATAATTTGTTTATGATCCAATTCTTTGAAGTAATTTACTACATCATAACTGTGTGAGTTCAACGCTTCAACTTCTAAATATACATGATCTAAGCATTCCGAACCTCTAGTTGGTTCCTTTATAATCTGCTTAAGATCATGATTAGAAAAAAGATTGTTTATTTCACAGTCATGCACCTTATTAAAATCTCCTACCACAACAATATAACCATGGCAGTCCAAAATAGACTGAAAAGAATTGGTAAACATTTGATCATCATGTAAATTAGCATATGGCGGTCTGTAAACTGCGGTTAAAATCAGGTTATCAATTTGTATAGTTAAAAAATCAATGACAGTGTTATATTCGCTAGTATGTAACACTGTTGTATTTAATATCGATTTTCTATAAATAAGTACTCCTCCACCTCTTTTATCCAGTGATCTGTCTTTCCTAAATAGAGAATAATGAGGAATGTCAAATTAATAGTTTTCAATGTTCTTGTTCAGCCAGGTTGCTGTACAGAGACGAGAGAGACGAGCCAATTAAGGCAGAACTTCAACGAAGTTTCCAAATCGAAATTACAACGCAACAACAGAAGGAACCACAGACCAAGTCAACCCAAGACTCTAGGACGTCTTCACACTTACGGAACTTCTGGGTATTTGCCCGGAGAACACACGACCGGCCCTGTTAAGGGCCCCCTAACAGTACATAACCCTTTATTTATGGCACTTTAACCGAGTTTGTAACGTCGTACGGCATTTACTTGAAGCTGGGGCATTTACAATTCAGAATAATCTTTGTAACGACACAAATCAATCGGTGACATATTGCGTAAATAAAATTCAAATCTATTTACGTTGCACCAATGAGAAAAAAGCAAATTGCCGTTTAACCACGTTAAACCACGTTTAACCAATAGTATGCAAGCACACATTGCATGCTATTTAAGCACGGTAATTTACCATGCAAGTCAGTTGTGGCATTTGCATTCTACCTGCTTCGCGTATTTGCTCGATCGGCTGTCAGCGCATATTGCACTTTACCGGTTGTCAATCCCTACTCGTCTTGATGCGAGATACCAGAGAGACGAGCCAATTGAGTGCAGGACCTGCATGACACCATACACAACGCGATCACAGCTCAACCACGGGAGCCAAAACTCAACCAGAGTCCACCCAAGGCTCTAGGACATCTTCACTTCGGAAGACTTCAAGCGAACGTATTACCTGGCCCTCTTAAGGGCCCCCATATCAGCAACTAATCTCTATTCAGAGCACCTTAACCGAGTTTGTAACGTCGTACGGCATTTACTTGAAGCCGGGGCGTTTACAAAATTGGCGACCGCGCCAGGATATTGATTATTGTTCTGATTTTTTGGTATAAATAAAATTGACTTCCTTTTTCATTTATTTGGGATAAATCGTGGTCATCTGTTGAATTTTTTTGGGATATATATATTATATATATATTCGTGGTGTGTATTGGAGGATATAATAATAGATTGACATTTGTGTTTTCTTTACCGTGATTGGGATAAATCGACTAACATTCGCGTTTTCTTTACACCCTGATCCTGGCTTTTCTAAAATTTTGTTGGGTATATATTCGTGAATTTGTGGTGTTCTTCTTCCCTAAAGGAAAATTTCAAATTTTGGAAGCAGTGTGTTATTCTTGCTGTTGAAAATAATAATTCATTGGCACTAAAGGCCAACAGGGCCTCTGTTCGTCATCCCTACAGGACAATTTCAATTTTTTGGAAGGAGTGACGCTGTTCTGTGTTGAAATAATAATACATTGTCATCAAAGGCCATCGGGGCCTCTGTTCGTTTTTTCCTTTGTACTGGACAATATCAAGCAACAGTGGAAGCTGTTTGTGGGTAAGCGTTTCGTTATATATTTATACATTTATATATACATTTTCATATTGCTTATAAATTTATGCTTTTAAGATCCCGTAAGATTGTTAAAATGTCAGGTCCAATTTTAGATATTGATGTTCCTGTTTGGGATGGAGATAGTGAGTTATTCTTTATGCGCGTAGACTCCGCTTTCTCCCCGTTTCCTGATTATGACAGTCATCAAAAACTGTCAAAGGTTTTTGCTAAACTACCTTCTGAATTGCAGCGACGGATTTATCCTAAGCTTGAGGCCATTAGGAAGCTACCTAATCCCATTTTTGGCCTACAAAACGAGGTAGAATCCTTGCTTGGACCCACGGAAACTGAGCAGATAATAAACAAATATGCGCAGTTAGATATGCCAAATCTTGGCCCCATAGAAATACTGAGGGAATTACGGAAACGTTGGTATAAAACCAACATTTCTGACCATGAGGCTAAGGTTGTTTTTATTAACAATCTTCCCCAAACATTAAAACTCTTTGCCAGACAGCTCCCCAACACTCTCTCTATAGATGACTTATCTGAGAGATGTGAGTTAGAATATAGGGTTTTGGAACCCAAAGTGAATCCATCACCCTTTTCTTCACCCCCGCAAGATGATAGAATCTCCTCCTTAGAGAGAACAGTGGCGAACATGGCCAAACTTCTAGAAGGACTGGCCATTACCAAATCGGAGATAAATCATGTGAATGCTCGACCAAAATTCGTTTCCAAGTCAAATTATAATGGTAGGCGGCGATCGAGATCTCCGCAATCATTTAATAAATATGCTCCAAAGAACTGGTGTTATAACCACCAGAAGTTTTTTATGCTTGCCAAGTTTGTCTTTGTCGTTCCGAAGAATTTCCGAATGAGTGCCAATTTCCACAGCTGACGGAAAGGACAACAGACCGCAGGTACAAGGGTGCATCAGCATCGGGAAACGTCTGGCGCAGGAAGTAGAAGACCGTACTTTCTGCACATCAACAGCATCAACGGCGCGACAGGGAAGAAGCCAACTACAATCCGACATCCCTGTCGACTCTTTTCGTCCACGACGAATTTTTCACATAG